>OMPJ01046295.1:0-13452 GCA_900312935.1 Carapus acus | reverse complement strand
CATATACAAACTGTATATATAATATAATATATAAACATGTATATAATATAATATATGTAATATGTAAACATAGATTTGGCAAGTCAATCAGGACCAAGGCCCAGACACCTTGTCATCACAGCAGCGTGTCAGTCACCGCTGGTCATGCTCCAGCTGCAATCTGTGGACTGACAGAGCACGAGACACACAGACTCGTGGGAAGAAGCCAAGTTAGTACCATGCATGAATCAGGCATGGGTGTACACAGGTGAGAGAGAGGGGAAGAGGGGAGAGAGGAGGAGGGAATGACAAAGAAATGACAGAGGCTCAGTGCACCATGAGAGATCCCTCGGACGTTTAAATCTGTAACAGTATAACCAGGTTTGATTGTAATCTTTAGTGAAAAGAAAAAGTTTTAAGCCCACTCTTAAAAGTCGTGAGGGTGTCTGCCCCCCAGACTGAAACTGGAAGACGGTTCCACAGAAGAGCAGCCAGATAGCTCAAGGCAAACACTCAAAGTACTTTCACCAGCAGCCTTACCATGTGGGACAGCAGCACTATTGATATTGGCCAGAGTTGTCTGCAGCGATGGTGACGTCTGGGCAAAGGCTCACTAGCATGTTATAGTGTGGTAGATAGGCTGCCAGGAGGGAAGCAGAGTACACAGCGCTGCTATTTTATCATATCATATTTATACTGATATTTACAATTTAGACCGGTATTATAATGTATATATTGTGTGTTTATATTGTGTGTATATAGGAACTCTTTCTTCTTCCTCTTCTTCTTTTCTATATGAAATATTTACACCGGAATGCAGGCACTTTAGTTTCGTTACACAATTCATTGCTGTAATGACAATAAACGATTCCTGATTCCCCTGATTCCTGATTCCTGATAGAGCTGCCTTCATCCTCAAGGACCCTGCTCACCATCACACATCTACCCTTTGTCTGAGGTACAGAGGTAAGGAGTACAGGATCTTGTGATGAGAAATCTCTCTGTCATCAGAATCCACAACTGACATTGGACTAAAATCATTACCTTGTACACCTACATTACCACCCAACCAACAAAAAGGAGTACTCCTTTAGATTACAGTACTACTTGAAATAATTGTCGCACTTATCGCGCCGTGTGTAGTGGCTGTAGCACTTGTAGTACTCTCAGTTTTTCGTATATTTCTGGTAGTGCTTGTAGTGCTGCTTGTCTTGCTTGCAGGGGTGATACCTCTAATGAAGTGGCTCAATCTATCAGGGACTTGGTTTGTGGACGGGAGGGTGGTTGTTCAAGTATATAGATTGGATGCTCGTGGTGGAACTTAGTGAAGGTACAACACGAGCATGACCACCGAGTAGGAGCGCCCAGAGATTCTGAAATCTAATTATTGAATCAAGTGTGTCTTTCCTGCTTATGTGCCTGCCTACCTACCGACCTACCTACCTACCTACCAAGTACAGGTGCTTAAAGCACGATATCTACAGTACATGTATTACAGGTAGTAGTGCTTGTGGTATTCATTGTGCTGGTGCTCATGATATCATGATGTCTTTGAAAAGACAAACAGGCTTTTGAGACTAAGTCTAATCTAGTGTCCCCATTGCTGGCGGGAAGGGGATGACATGATGTAATGAGGTGGGAATTGGGATCAGGCATGGACAAAAATAGTCAGGGAGAATTGATGGATGAATATACAGTGAAGGTTAAAGAGGTGTTTCATCGTGCAGTAACACTTTCATGCATTACAATTCTGAGCATCACAGACAAAAACATCTCATCATGTGTCTATTTGCTACTCTTATGTGTAAACAAAGACTTCTTCTTTCCCCTGTGACTCATTGCCTCCAACTCCTTGTCAGTCCTTGTTTTTGTCCCTTTCCAGTTGAGTGCCCCGCCTCAAATCCTGGCAGGTGATTGTCCGTACTCTCACTTGAAACACTGTCTTTGGCTGCTTCTTTCTCTGCTGTTTCTGTGTGTACAGGACTTGAACCAGGCAAAGTACCTACAACTGAGCCCAACCGCCGCCCAACTGTGACTGTGAGGGTGTCAGACCCTCTGTATGTGGGTTATTGACTCCAGATAATGGTTTACAGAAATGATCAAAGTCAAGACATAGAGATAGACTCGCTACTGCAGTCCTGTCTGAATCTGAGTTGGCTGATTTAGATGGTCCAGTCTACTGCAGATCTTTCCCCGGCTGCGGTCATTGCAGATCCATCCCATCCATCTCACCCGCGCCACACTCAGATACATCATCACACACTGGCACCTTTGTTCACACACACACAGACACACACACACACACACACACACACACACTGCCGCAGGTTGAGTGTCAGAACACATTCAGGAAGAGATGTGGAGTCGGTGAACCGACTGATAGAATCCATGGTTCAGAAATAATTTCTAAGGGGCTCAAAAGTGTTTTTTATTTTTGTATCCATTCCCACTCTCTCAAAGATGAGATTTTGTTTTTATTAGTAATGTTATTGGAACATTTTGTTTGTACTTTCACTCTCAGTGCTGATGTATGGGCATTGATCCATGCAAATAACTGTTGGACACACAACTGTTATTTTTTTGGCTGAGTGGTGTGCGGTGTATGAGGCGTTGCATTGAGTTCCTGTAATTCAGAGACCAGATCAACCTCTTACTTCATTGAATCTTGTGGGGCAACTTCGTAACTGACTGTGGACTGTGTCCTTCATTTCACTCGTGCCAAATCTTGTCAGTGGTATTCATATTGAAATCTCCTACCAATGCCACGATGATGGTGAATTTCAGGAGGGGTGAGTGTAATTTGGCAAAAATCATGCTCTTATTTTCATGTTTGTAATGTCACCAAATCCTAATGAATATTGTGTTCTTTTTGTTGAAGATGTGATTTATGTGATTTATTGAGTGATTTGGTCTGAATGTTGAATTCTGACCAAGAGTTCAAACCTGTACTGTCCCTTACAGAGGTTATACGCCTCGGGTAGTCATTCAGGTACTGCTGCCATCTTGCTGAGAGAAATAGCAGCATGTCTGAGCTTTATTTCCTCATATTATCTTCACATCATGGGCCGGGTACTTCTTTAATCCAGGTAAACCACAGAATAAGCAGAGTGTTACTGGATGGGCATTCACTTTCAAACTGATTGAGACAATGCACGTCCGTTACATTGGCAAATAGCAAATGCACTGAAATGGTTTAAAAACAACAGCTGAAACAGGAAGCTGAGCTGGAGGTGGCTGAGATGAAGATGCTGAGGTTTTCTTTTTGAGCGGGTAGGATTGAAAATTAGCACATCACAGGAAAAATTAAGGTGGCGTCACAGAGGCAAGATTGAGATGGTTTGGCCTTGCGCAGAGAGAGATAGCAGATAAAGTTGATTGGGGTTGTCTGAGATGGAGCTCACATGTAGGAAGAAAAGAGGAAGACCACAGACACAAAAGGTTCATAGATGTAGTTCAGAGGGAATGTTGAATTTCAGACAAAGAAATTTTGCGCAGGTATATTTCTCAGCTATGTACCTTCTCATGATTATCTGCCATGACTCCTTCCACGGTTGCTGAAGACATTTTGATGATTACTAGACATGCAACAAGCCGCACACGCATTTCACAAAAACAGACACAAATATGCAGTGCCACTCAATACGCTGCGTGGACAATTATTAGGCAAGTTGTATTTTTGAGGATTCATTTTATTATTGCACAACTGCAGTGCTCTTGCTCAACCCGAATGTTAAAACCTCATGCCTGAACATTTAAGTAGTAAAAGTGAAGTTTTGGCTTTTTTAAGAGAGTATATATCTATGTACACCATTATTATGTAACTATTGGTGTGCAGAATTATTATGCAACTAAATGAAAAACGAAGATTTTTCCGTCTCATTTGTTTATCTTCACCTCATAAAGTGAGAATAATAAACAAGAATAACAAACAGGCAGCTGAATAGTACAGTGGTTAAGAGCACTGACTGTGACGCGGGAGACAAGGGTTCAAACCCCAGTCAGGGTGATGTTTTCTATGTGTAGGGCAGCAAGTAACAACCTCATTGTGCAGGGAAAACTTGTTTCTATAAATGTGCGTATGACAATAAAGTGTGAATTATTATTATAAAAAAACTCAAAATTTACAAACAAACATCTCTGAAATTTCAAAAAAAAAAAAGTGACCAACATAGCCACTCTTGTTTTCAACAACAGTCACAAGCCTTTCAGTCTGTCAGTTTCTTGATCTGGTGCGATTTAACTTTTTGTGCAGCCGCAACCACAGCCTCCCAGACACTGTTCAGAGAGGTGTACTGTTTAACTTCACTGTAAATTTCCTTCCTCAGAAGGGCCCAAAAGTTCTCAATCGGGTTTAAGTCCGGTGAAGAAGGGGGCCATGTTGTAATTTTTTCATCTTTCAGGCCTCTACTGGCCAGCCATGCAGTGGAGTACTTTGATGCATGTGAAGGAAAGTTGTCTTGCATGAAAATGAAAATCTTCTTGAAAGATGCAGACTTTCTTCTGTGCCACTGCTTAAAGAAAGTGTCCTCTAAAAAATTGGCAGTAGGTCTGAAAGGGTTCAACTAGCTCATCTTTAATGATATCTGCCAATAACCAGTACCCCACCTCCAGCTTGCTGGCGTTTGAGTGGAAGTGGAGTTCTGTGTCTGTTAGAGATCCAACCACGGGCTCATCCATCAGTTCCATCAAGAGTCACTCTCATCTCATCAGTCCACAAAACCTTTGAAAAATCGGTCTTCAGATATTTCTTGGCCCTTTTTTGACGTTTCAGCTTTTGCGTCTTGTTCAGAGGTGGTTGGGTTTCAGCCTTTCTTACCTTGGCCATGTCTCTGAGAATTTAACACCTTGTCAGTCCAGTTAGGTTGCAGTTGTGGAAAATGGCAACACTGGAGGATAATGGGTTGCCAGTAGCTTCATGTTTGATTCCTCTCAAGTGTTTGGTGGTTTATTTGTGACTTTTCTTCCCAACATGTTTCTTTTTTGATATTATATCATATATTCGCTGCATCCCCCTGAAAGACTTTTTACAATTTTTGCCTTTTCAGCATCAGTTAATCTCTTTTTTAGCCCATTTCTCCTGAGGAGAAGAATCTGCCTGATAATTATGCACACCTTGATATAGGGTGTTGATCTCCTGAGGCCACACCCTCCCTTGTTTCACAAATGCACATCACCTGATATGCATTTAACCAATAACCATTCAAGTGTATACAGCTTGGAGTTGGAAATCCTGGATAAAATGATATGGTCAAAATAATCACCTGGCTTATAATTTTGCACACTGTGTACATGATTTACTGTATACTGTCTACATTCTGTGCATCATTTAATGTACATCATTTAATGTTATATTTCTGTAGGTTATACAAACATTTTTTTTTGGTCCCCATATTGTAGTGGGATTGCATTTCTATACAGTATATGGGTTGTATCTGTGATCTACAACCTTTTTGCCACACTTCTATTACACTTTTTTGTTTATTGTTTTTTTTAGAATATCCCAGATGTTCTGTATTCGTAGTTAAGCGCTCTCTCTCTCTCCTACCTTTTTTCTGTACTGTCCTTTAGCTGCTGGGGCTTCAAATTTCCTGGATCAGTAGAAAAAGCACCTACCTACCTACCTACCCACCTACCTACTTACCTACCTACCTACCTACCTCTCTCACATGCTTGTTCAACCCCTGTTACTGAATGGCTATCATGATTGTGTAATTACAAATCCTGCATATCTTTTGGTCAGGCACCACTGCTGTAGTAAAACAAGTCCATGGTGGTGGAACCCTGCGGGTGCACAACATCTGTCCTTGGAATCTAAAGGTTGTGGAGAAGTAAGAACAGTCGTGGCTAACACACCTGAACAATATTGCACAGTCATCTGGGGTATCCCCCTCAGTTGGCAGGATCCAGCTGAGGTGGTTCAGGCATCTGGTGAGGATAGCTCCTGGACATATCCCCTTGGAGGCAATCCAGGTAAACCGATCAGGGAGGAGGCCAAGGGACAGAGGTCATGACAGACCAGAGGATTATTGTAACTTTCAGCTGGCCTGCGAACCTTCAGGAGGAGCTGGTAACTGTGGCAGGAGATAGGGCTGTCTTGGCCCTAACTAAGGCTGCTGCCCCTGCACTTCAGATAAAGATAAGCAGACAAATTTGACCATGCATCTCTGTCCTCTGCAGGCTGAACTAGTTGTCAGATGAGTGACAAAAACAAAAGTTGGAAGACTGTGAAGGCATAGAGACACCTACAAAAGGACTGTCAAATTCATTTTCGATGAGGGGTCACATGCAAAAAAAAGATCCATCTGAAGTCATTATTGTGAAATATCGCGTAATGAAAAGTAAATGTTGAAAAAAAATGACATCAATGTGTTTTGTTTTGGTTTTTTTTTTACAAATTTTGCTGTGACTGGAAATATATTGCAATTGCAACATTTACATCCACTTAATTGGTTACACATGGAAACTACACTTGAGCATCACAGTAGATCCTTATAACATTCCCGTAGTGTCTGGTCAGAGGTATGTGGAACTTAATTTTGAGACAGAGTCAAAATGTGTGATTAAAACTAACAATCATTTCACCACATGCACGTTTGTGTAGTTAAGAGGGGATATTCAGGACCTTAAAATGATCTCTCTGCATTACAAATGTATTGGACTTACACTTAATTCTGAGTACCTTGTGGGCTTATCATGCAGCTCATCTTCATTCAAATAAGTATATGGGGGATTTGGGGTATTGGTTCTTCTGTGCAAACAAATAGAACACCATACTGTCACCAACTGTTACCCAACTGTGTGGTTGGGCTAGTGGAAGACTATTCTATTGTTCAGAGGAAAAATTGCTAAGTTATTATTTGTAAGTATAAGTACCAGTAATTGTTTTTGATGAATTGAGTGAAACTGGACGATCTCTGTCAGTTAACTCAATGATCTCTCACAGCGCATTAGTGTCTTACAGCATAATGGTTGGGAATCAACATTGTAAATGAGTGAAATGATCATGCCTACAAAAAACACAGAATAGAAACTCAGCTTTCACCTTACGTAACTGTAGTATCGCGGGCGATAGGTAACAATTTTATAACTGAGAAACTAGAGGTCAAACTAGCAGGGATTCAGAACTCTGGCTTGGGGGGCAGTAAAAGTTCACATTACAGCTTCAATTACACACTTAGTCAGTGTTTTGTGATCTTTTGGCCATTGTTCTAACGGTGTATCCCCAAAGGACATAATATGGACAAGACATTGCAATTATTGTCTTCAAGGTGATTTTGGCTCGAATCATCCCAGCTAGCTTGGTCGCCTAGATGGGCTGATGTAGAAACATCAATATTTGTGGGTGTTGCCGCTGTTGAATTAATGTTTTAAATAAACTGTTAAACTGTTGAATTAATTAATCTAGAGATAACACTATTATGTAGGTTTGACACTTAAAAAACATCTTGACTACTCAGAGGCAACGATTCATTATCAATGTTTCAGCAGCACTAAAAAGGACGCAGAAGAAGCTGGTTTAAAAAAAGCTTGGTGGACAGGAAACATGATCTCACTAACTACTGCTGTGGTGTAGTCATCACACTGTTCTCTTGTGGCAGTTTCATTATCAGAGCTGGTATGCAACACGAGTCATTTCCCATAATGATCTCAACTGCCCTCCACACCTCAGGATAAGTGAGTGTGGCTGACACTGGTTGAGTGGAGAGGAAGAGGCGAGGAATAGGTGGTCATGAGGACAGAAAGGAAGGATCTACAAAGCAGACAAGGGATGTCAAACGCATGGCACCTAACGGCATTTGTCATTGGATCACATCGTTCCCCATATCTTTCTCTTTTTTACTGGATGGAAGATTATTATCAGTAGCCTTTCCAAATAAGACCCTCAGCGTTTTACCCAGCATTACCTTCTTGTGGCTGCCATGAGGGAGATATATCTCCAAATATCTGTAGTCCACTATTCAAAACAATGGACAGTCCAGGAGAAAGGTAAAGAATAAAGTGAAAGCAGGATCATGCGGGTATATAGTAGTGTCAGGGAAGTGATAGAGGGGTGTGATAGCAGCATGACTGAAAGAGATGGTTTAGAGCACATCAGCATGATGTGCCTTGATGTATGGTTTGGAGGCAGGGATTCTGTCTAAACCACAGGTGGCTGAGCTAGAGATGGTAGAGATGAAGTTGCTGAGGTTTTCATCAGGAGGAACCAGTCCAGATAAGCTGATGAGGGTAGCCACTAGATTGGTGCAGTTTTGAGATACGGTTAAAGCAACACAATGCATGGCAGCAGCAAGCTCATCTGAGCTGTGCCATTTGCAATCATGTTTGGTCAAATAGACTTCTCACAGACAGACAATAAGCAAACATACACTTGAAAAGTGTATGGCAAAAGAATAACTGACGCCAGGATAACCATGTCATCCTCATCAGGCACCTCAAAATACTCAAGGACAGGTCAGTCATTTGAGGTGGAAAGCACAAATTATCAGGTATTGCTAGCAAACTGCTCAAAAACTAACCATGGCACAGGTGTGGGCTACAAGCAGATGGCAGCTGTGTTTTTCCCGGCATCAAATTACTGTCGATGTGATTTACCTTTGACTGCGATCTGGGATGTGTACTTTCAGAAGCGTGGTATGTAGGCCACTAGATACTTAGCAGACCTATTATATTCCTAGACCCACATAGACTGTACATTATGTCTTCATGGGTGTAACTAAATGTTAGGCTGTTGACAAAATTCCACGTTTTAAGTCATGTTTCTCAATGTTCAGATGCCAATTGTATTGGGTACTTATATTTAGAAAGAAATTGATTGAAGTCACATTTGAACAATGGTCTGTCTCTTTCAGAATATCTCTCTCAAAAAATCCCACGTCGCATAGCAGTTTTACTGCTACTAAATTCAATTCAAAAATACCTCACTCATCCTCAAAGAGAAATTCATTATATAAACGACTGCAATACTGCTTTACTATTTCTGTAGTAAACATAACATACAGTAAATAGAGATAGAAAAGAAATTGCAGGCATACTTAATATTGCTGCGCACTGCAGTGCATGCATTTGATGTAAAATATGTCATCATAACACATAATAACAGCAATGTAGTGTGATCTAAACAAGATGGAAAGTTTAGATCTCATCAGCTGATGAGAGAATGTTCATTTCAGTCACTAGTGGCTAGGGCCATGACTTGGATTTCAAACAAAAGACTTGAGACTTGGACATGAGACAAAATACTTTGACTCGCAAAAACATTTCTTGTGAGCATCTCTGGGAAATGAGGGTGAGGTAGATAGGTACTTAATTAATCTGTTGATCTTGCAATCCAGGATATTAAAGCCGGGTCACATAGGTAGGATCACATGGGTATAAGAGAGGAAAGGAAGAAATGAGAAAATGTGATCATGGGAAGAATTGTAATGGGAAACATTGTGCTGTGACCATCAGAATGGGAAAATAATATTATATATTCCTGGCCTTAACATTAATGTAATGCAAGAAAGCAAAGTAAGAAAATGATGACAAAAACGATGAGGAAGGATGGAAAAAGAGCAGAGCCAGAGGGTGGGAAACGTGTATGAAACGTGATTTTGCAGGATAATGTCGGCAGTACAGCTCATATGCCATTCAACAAATATCCAACGCACACAGTAATTCATCAACCCCCAACCGCACCCCAGCCCCAACCCCCCACAGATGTGTACCGTGCCTACTCTACTCTGTTGGGTACGTAGTTGGTATACTCTGTTGTCATACACTGTATATAAGCGGTTACAGAAATTGATGTGAGGCACAGAAAAAAAATTATGTTCCTCGTGCTGACTACTTGTTGCAGAAGGAGTTGAGCTCCCATTTGTACTCATCAGAATCATTGTCAGAGATACTCTATCGATTATAAAGAAAAAACACGAGTTAGTGAAGTCAACTCAAAAATCAAACGTGCAAACCAATTGTTGATAAATTGATAAAAAGAGTTGGGATGCTGAGGGACTGCACACACCATAAACTGTAAGAAACTAGAAATTGCTCCTCTCCTTTTTCCCAGCATTCTGAATATTGGATTGGCATGGAGGGTTTCCTGCTTTTACTGTCTGGTCCACATATACCGTATAACGCATGCCCATGTCCATGCATGCATACATTTGTCTAATCATGCAAACAGTTTTGCCTGCGGGATTTTTCAAGCCTCAATCTTGCTTATGCAATATAATGAGGGGTATGAGGTTGTCACCTTTTCACATACCCATTTACCAGTGTACGCACTCAATCGGGCAAGGCGCAGATCAATTACCTGCCAGATCAGAGGTTATGCATTATTTGCCGACTTCAATTGTGGAAAATGACAGTGTGGCATTCAAATAGAACAAGCTGCATGACACTGTCCAGTGAGCCATCTCCTCATGATGATGTTGTTAATAGGTTGCTGTCTATAAATAGAACAGTTGGAGCCGCAGTGGCTCAATCTTCAGGGATTTCTGTGGGGATGTCTGGGATCAGAGGGTGGCCACTTCAAGTCCCGGCACACACCAAAAAGACGAGAGGCCAGACTGGTGGTAGGGGGGATTTCAGCTTGTCTCCTTAGCACTGTCAAGGTCCCTTGAGCACGGCAGCTAACCCCAGCCGGCCTTTACTCTTTGGAATCCCTGCCCTGCTGTATGACGTGGCTGTTGTAAAGATGATTGTACTTGTGTGTATTTGCATGTGTGCAAGTCGTGTATGTATTTGATAGATTATTGCAGCGTGTGAATTGCAAATTTACAATTCGCTCTCAGGGATGAATACTTTCTTTCATTTCTCTTTTCAACAGTTTAAATAAAAAAAATTGTCCAGTTGAAGCGACTCCAATCAGACAGAAACGTCAGTCTTTCCAAAAATGTTTCGATGACTACAGTGAAATCTTAACATTTACAACAGAACTTATTACAAAGATCTTGTTCACCTCATATTCAGTGAATATCTCTTGAGAGCAGCTAACTCCATTTCATCCTCCCCTTACAAACTGTCCTATTCTTTCTTCAAATGCTGAAGTCACAAATCACACATCCGTGGCAGGCTGTGTCATCGGCAAGCTTGTGGCAACTCAAAGTTGTAGCTGTAGTCCAGTGTGTACGAGATGAAGAGGAGGTGGGCCAACTCCCTCTACAGCGTCATCCTGAGGAGCTGTATGGTAGTGTACAATCAAAGACATCAGACGTGGGTTCGCTCGCATCTATGAGAGTTAGACCTGGGGCAGAGGGGGCTGCACGAAGTTGAAGACACTTGCAACGTCCCAAAGCAGAATTATGTGCGAGGGGCAAGTGTGCCGTATAGGACAGCATCCTCCACACACACCTTTTCTTTATAAGCAAATCGTAGCAGATCCTGGTCATGTTGTACCCATGAGGAAAAGAAACAAGGAATAGAAAACAGCCTTTATTTCTCTCCCACAGGAGACGTTACAATTTTCAGTCATTATTTTTTGTTATATGTATGTTTTATTATATTCACATGGTATGACGTGCACATGACAAACAGCTAACCATTTCATGCATTAAAGAAAGGATTACAGAGCTTGGGGCTGCAATGGGGTTGCACCACAAGGAGGTTTAGTTTAGGTTAGGTTAGATTAGGTTAAGTTAGGTTAGACCTTTATTGGCCACACTGCTGTCCCCACACAGGGAGCCACGGCAGGAGTGAAATTCTCGTAGTGCAACAGGTCAAAACCTCATCTTCAATTCAGTTCAATTCAATTTCATTTGTATAGCACCAAATCATAACAGAAATTATCTCAAGGCACTTTCCAAGATAGACCAGGTTAAGACCAAAGTCAATAAGATTTGCATACAGAGACCCGGCATTTGCCACATTAGCAAACACTTGGCAGTGGTGGCAAGGAAAAACTCCTCTTTAATGGGAAAAAACCTGGGGCAGACCACACAGCAAGTGGGCGGCCATCTGCCTGGATCACTTTGGTTGAAGTAGAGAAAAAGATGGAGGCAGAGACAGGTACACAGATGAACAGCAGTTATCAATAAAAGTGGCTGGACTGCAATTGAATTTAGCATGAGTAAAGTGTATGTATGAAGTTCTAAATGTGAAAATGGCATGAGGAGTGGTGGATGAGGAGCAGGGCCCAGAGGTTTTGGCAGTCCGTCATCACAGACGTGCTTCAGTCACCACCGGTCATGCTCCAGCTCTGATCTGCGGGCACAAAGACACAAAGACTCTGGGGAAGAGGCTGAGTTAGTAACATGCATCACTGAGAAATGAATGTAAACCGTTGGGGGAGAGAGGAAGACAGGAGAGGGGAAGTGGAAAATGGCAAGGCAGAGTGCATCATGACAAATCGCCTGGCGGTCTAGTTCAGTAACAGCACAGCTAGCTTTAACTATTAGCTTTACCAAAAATGAAAGTTTTTAGCCCACTCTTAAAAGTAGTGAGAGTGTGCACCCCCAGAACTGACACTGTAGGATGGTTCCATAGGAGAGGAGCCTGATAGTTGAAGGCTCTGCTCCCCATTCTACAGATTCTAGAAATTACAAGTAACCCTGTATTCTAGCATCGCAGGGTTCTAGCTGGATGATCAAGCACTATCGTCTCTTGAAGACATGATCATTGTCTGATCATTTAAATGCCTTGTAGGTAAGGAGGAGAATTTCAAATTTTCAATGTAACAGGCGGCAAGTGCAAAAAAGCAAGCAAAGAAGAAATACAGTTCTCTTACTTACTGTCAATACACCTCCCACAGCATTGTGAACCAGCTGGAGGGGCTTGAGCAACTGTTGCAGGTGCGGCCCTGAGCTCATAGGGGTTTGGCACCTTGTTTGAGGCAGTAGTAGTAGTAGTAGTAGTACTCGGCAGTACTTGGAGGGTGAACTGGAATCCCTCCAGCCACCAATCAGGCCTCCAGTCTTAATTTTTCTTTTTTTGTTTTTTGGTCTATGGAGTTGGATCGGCCACCCTTTGGTCCTCAGACAAAGTCCTTACAGACTTAGCCACTGCTGCTCAGAATATTGAGATGGAGGTGAGATTAGAGTTTGGCAGTTTGTCTTCAATGAGTCGATTCTCCGTACTGGATCAGAAATCACAAGGCAGGGGTCGTCATTAGCCAATATCAGGGGTGCCCACTCTTTTTTGGCTCACAAGCTACTTTCAAAATGGCCAAGTTAAAGATATGTACTCCCCCCTCCATAAATAGAATAAATAAACTATTCAAAATGTGTATCTCTCTCTCTCCCCATATCTATCTATCTATCTATCTATCTATCTATCTATCTATCTATCTATCTATCTATCTATCTATCTATCTATCTATCTATCTATCTATCTATCTATCTATCTATCTATCTATATATAATAAAATAAAAATGTTGTCCCTCACCCCTCCTGGGGTGGTTTTTTTTAGGGTTCTGGAAACACATTATATGGCTCTCACTGAAATACATTTCCAAATATTTTACCTTTATGGCTCTCTGAGTCAAAAAGATTCTC
>OMPJ01046294.1:9649-63589 GCA_900312935.1 Carapus acus | reverse complement strand
ATGAGATTAAAATTCACCAGGGGTGGGCAAACATCTGGGCTCAGGCGCCACATTGACTTTTAAATTTTGACAGACGGGCCTCGTCAGCTTAAGGTGCAGACAAATCAAACACAGAGAAAGAGCATTAGGGTTTAACATTATTTACCTTTTTAATTGTTGTTCACCCATCTTTACCAGTCTTACTAAGTCTGGTGTTAGCTTTGCTGTTGTGTTTTTTGTTGTTTGTTTTGAATCCAGTCAAAATTGTGAATTGTGTACTAGGGCTGGGTATTGTTAAGAACCTCACGATTTGATTCGATTTCGATTCTTTGGGTAACGATTCGATTCGATTTCGATTCGATGTATGTTTTAAACACTTCGATATCGATTCAGTAATAAGTCGAAATGCACAAATAATTGATAATGTTGATAATTTAATTTCAAAATATTTTTTTTCATGCCCATATGAACAGCCAAGGTATATCATAGCATTTTTTAGCACTAAAACATCTGTCAATAGCATGAATTAGCACAATAATGTGTGCTGAATATGGAATACAAAAGTAAAAAATATGACAGTACTGTATTAAAACTAAAGTGCATGTAATCTTTAATTATATTTCTTTTCTCTTGGCAATTGTGTTGTAACTCACAACATTTCTGAGCAATAAAACATTTGAATATAAAGCATTAACACAATAATGCTACCTATTAGGGCTGGGTATTGAAAGGAACCTCTCGATTCGATTTTGATTCTTAGGGTTAAGTTTATCGTTTTACTCTTGTCGCTTTGTTCCCTGTTTAAGTGGGAACTGGAAGTAATTCCAGACAACGGAACTCTTTCCACCGCTTGCCATTTTGTGGTTGCGGACGCCTGCAGCTTCCGTACATAAAACGCGATTCACAAGATGTTGCGCCAGATGGTGAATTGATTCAGAGGTAGTGCTGAATCGATATCGAATCGAAGGGGAGATAATTGCGATGCATCGATTTTTCGATATTTTTACCCACCCCTAGTTGCAAGTTCACATACTCTCTTATTTTCTCACCAAGTATATGGAAAAGAAATCTATTTGACCTTTTTTGACAGGCACTGGCAGGAACTTCTCGTCATCGTAGGTCTTCTCTCTTCCAATGAAGTCAGTTTGCTGACTGGCGCCCTTTGCTTTGCGTACCATGCGTCTTGATATGCCACCTGGGGAAGCAGGGTAAGGTTTCGATGGCTGTTACAGACTCGGTCATTTTTGCATCCAGGGTCCAGTTGCGTAACAGACGTAGCAAAGCAATGATCTCACCTGTATGTGACCCGGGGATGAACCAAAGACAGCCGTTGTCAACAGTCGCATCCTCCAGTGCTATCCACATCCCAATCACCCTGCCTAACGGCTCCGTATACAGGAACGTAGCATCCTGGTGTGGTGTCACTAAAAATAAGACAAGCACCTGCCACAAATACAGTCCAGGAGTTTTTCTGACTCGGGATGCTTTCGTGTGGGGACAGAGGAGTGGACGCAGTCTTTCCTATCCCTGTAGATTGAAATCATAGTGGTGGTCTTACCTTCTCCACCAATTCCTGGTTGCTGGACAACAGAAAAAGAGATACTGCCGTGAACCAGGTTATAGCATCATCTACAAGAGATTATGGAGGTCATTTTACCTTAAAAATGTACATGCTTTGTAGGATGACAGGATGTACGAGTTCCAACTTCTTTGCGATCCCCTGTGAGAACAACAGGGTGATTGATAAACATCTGTTCACTTCAGTGATTAAGGAATTATTTGATACACATCTCCAGCAAACTGACCTGAATCTTTGGGGAATGTGTGACTTTTTTGTACAAAGGCTCGTAGGCATGTAACGCTAAAATAAGCAGGGGAAAATCATGAACTAGCACAGAATTTTTTAAAATGTTCAGAAAACTTCAGCAAACAGGTTTGCTCACCGTGGCCAACCTTGTTGAGTGACCTCTGTTTCGGCACGGTGAATTCTCCTGGGGGGAAAACGGCCTTTAGTTCACACAAGAATCCAAATAAGGCTGAATGAAAGTCAAGAAGAGCTCACCTTTGTCATCAAAAACCCCTTTCTCGAAGAAAAAGCGGATCTTATCGCCACTGGTGATGAAATAGTTGGCACTTCCCTGCAGGCCACAAGGTCAAAGGTTATCTGACATGGTAGGCAATCATTGCATTACAGGGAGGAGGGGCTGAACCCACTCCACGGACAATGACCGGCCTGTTAAATGTTCTACTGGACTGCAGAGAGGAGCGCTAAAGGTCGACTGTCAACCCTGCAACACTTAGCAAATGTGTGGGATCCTTACCTGCATCTTTATATGAAAGCCATGCCAGCAAAGCAACATTGAGACAAGAAGCTTTGGATCAGTCACCTTGTGAAAACCTTTATTATCAGTTGTTGGATGTCAAAATCCCCACATTTAAGTACCTGTTCCTGCAACTGCTCATCGTGGTGGGTGGAAAATGTGATCCTGCAGTGCTCTGGCACATCCATCTGTTCCACAATCTCCATCATTCGCTGCTTCAGTTCATCACACTCCTGTGAGGTCAGGAGACCCTCCAGGACCACAAATCCATTCTTCTGATACTATCAACAGGGAGTAGATGAGTTTTAAGCACATGGTGTTCCTCAGTTTTTAAAAAAAAGCATTTCCATGCAATTCTCGATCTGCAACTGAGATGTAATGAATAAAGGTACTCCCTTGATTTCATACAAAGTTGGTGCCGTGTGAGGTAATTAAATAGAAATTTAGAGATAATTTTCTTAAAGCTTGTGAGCTTGTGTGAAGACGCTTTAACTAGTAGTTACGTAAGAGGGGTCTGTGCGTCAACACACCGCAGAGGGTTCATATCGGATTCCTCTGTGATTACAGCAAAATCGGGACATTACTTCAAAAACTTAGTGCTTCCCGTCCATGCTAGCAAAACACCCACAGCACCACGAATGCTTTTGCATGATTTACCACTATACTCAAATCCAGTTTAAGAAGAAGACACCGTTTATGCGTTAAAGCAACGAGACACCTCCCCCCGCGGACAAGCATGTGATATCACATCCAACAAGTTTTCTCTTGAGGGGCGATCGGAGACTTCTACGGAACAAACCTCTGCTGCGACCGAAAAGCTATCCGATTACACAGCTTCAGTCCACAACATCTTCATCACCGAGGAAATCCCGATTTTTCAACAAGTATTTGTTACAGCCTAGTCGAGGCCCTCGCTGGTCGGGAATTACGAGCGTCATCTGGCTGAATTTCACTGCTTTCTTACCTGTTGCACGTCCCGGTCGCTCATGAAGTCCATGCTGGCCGTGGTGGGAGCAGAGGAGCCGAGCGTCGCTCCGGCCTGTCCGAGCGCCTCCGACCCAACACACCACGTGACCCCAACTGTCAATCCCAATTAGCGGCGGCGCTGCCCGCCGGAGGCTGAGCGCTGAGCTCCGCTCGGGATTTTTATCTGGCGCGATCCAAGTTGTAAACAGTGTAATCGCGCCCTCTTGAGGACACTCTGAGCGGGAAGAAAAACGGCGACCAGCCACTGTCCGTTGCCATTATTCTTGTTTCACGCCTCCATGTGTCGTTTTAAAGCATGTCGCAATGATCTGGCACGCTTGGCTTTTATCGAGTTATCATTGACGACAAAAACCGACCACGAAGGGACTCGAACCCTCAATCTTCTGATCCGAAGTCAGACGCCTTATCCATTAGGCCACGCGGTCGAAGACATGCGTAGCTGATTTAAAATAAAATACAATATCTTGGTTGTGAATGAATGCAGCATTTTGGCTGGCATACACAAGAACGTGAATCTGGGTGAGGAAGGAATTGTTAAACAACACCCACGGATTTAATATTAGTGTTTATTTTTGCGTCAGAATGGTACAAAAGTAGCATTTTAACATGAAGAACTGAAAAGTCCGATTTTAGACATCCCACTTGAAAGCCCAAAGTGTTTCTGTCTGACTGGCAACAACAAAAGGCACTGGGGAAACAGTGCTTATGTAGTCTGTTCAACTTGTTTACACAAAATCATAATTTCCTTGTCTTCCAGTACTTCATTGCTGTGGCGTAGGGTCTCTAGATGGCCATCAGTATGGCTATAGTGCATGACATCAGCATCCAAATGTCCACGCAGCAACAGGGGATGGAGATAAAACCCCACACAGGAAAGAAAACTGAACTTGTTTTACATATTCCCTATGGATGCACAGTCCAAATTACAATCAGGTGAGACGGAGGTTGCATCACTATGCATGTCTTTCCAAAACAATTAACAGAAACATAATCATTTCATTACATTCGATGCAATCCTGGCCATTTTATGATTTTGGGGTTGTAATCCAAATGAAAGGTGGACATGTCTGCCTTCGTAGATTATTGCAGATGTTACGATGAAGACTAATATGATAGAACGCCCATGTGGGTGGGAGTTCTCACTTAACTTACTTCTCAGTTGAAGTCAAGTGGCGTTAAAGAGTATCCTGTCTGTTCTCTGTGCAGCTCTGTACATGTCAACTGACTTCCATCACACAAAAACATGTGTAATGTGTGAAAAAATGTATAAAACTGATTGATCCAGAGCTTATCATGAATGGCACGTGTTCCTTTTACATCTTTTCAGTGCAACATACAAAATCAACGCCGAAACAACATAAAAACATCTGTATGCTGCACAACAAAAAACACACTATTATGATGAGGGTTAGATAGGACATAACAAACGGCATATACCTGTAACGGGTAAATAAGAAAATTGATAGAGGGAGTGTGCGGCAAAGATGACGGGTAAGCTCATCTCATGCAGGAGTATGTCTACTTGGATCATGGCAGAAATGTTTCAGAGGGTGCATCACAAAAAATATACACATCTACAAAAACAAAACTTTGGCAAACTTCTTCATATTTCTGCTGCTCCCTTGTCGGGGTCGCTACAGTGGATCGGCAGATTGGTATTCCTCTTGTCCTACTTTGCAAAGTAATGAACATTTCATATAGTGATGTTGTGATGTGCGGAGTGTGCGCTCTCAGTGATGCCCTGAGACAAATTTCTATGGCAAAGTTCACTTGGACAGTAAAAGACAACTTAAGATGCACTACTTGCTTGGTGGGTAAGCATTCAATTTTCACTAAGGAGGAAAAAAACAAGACTGAACATATTTTGCAACATTCCAGACCAAACACTCCGGACTTGACCAGCAAGATATCATCACAAAACACATCCTGTGACACTTGACACACAACTGTGGAAATGCATGCATTATTTCAAAGTGCACTTCTTAACGCATTTGAACATTGTGCCAACAGTGAGCCCTACCACTACATCTGATGTTCTTTGGATCGATGCCTACACAAACTGTCAGTTAAAACTGTATTTGTTGACTTTGAATTAGCCTGCACTGTGTCTTGACCGTATCTCCTCAATGGAAAATGCCAGTGTTCGTTTAAGGTTATTGTTTGGCATCTAACTGATTAATGGCTTTTCCAGTGGACTCTTACAAGGGAAAAAAGTCATTCTGTTCACTCTTGGCACTGTAAAACAAACCAAGAGCAGATGAACAGCTGTAGACATTCTGCTTTGGTAATCCAAGATGATTAGCGTTTTAGTTTCCTGTATGGCTATCTATTGTCATTTCTGTACAGGCAATCATAACATTATAGCCAAGATGGAGAGAACAATACCGTAAATGCATTAAAGACCATGTCCCCTTGTCAGAGCAAGACTTCAGACCTACTGGTAGAACTCCAACAAAACCAACAGAAGAACATTTGGATATTGCCAAGGCTTCTGTGAAATAAAATTACTTTGAACATAATGTACAATGGTATCAACAGAATGAAAATAACACAACTATCGTGAGGCTCAACACCTCCGAAACATCTGGATACAATAAGACCATACGCTTTATGACTGACATGCAAAAAAGACATTTCTGCGATTAATTTTACTACCTCCACAAAAAAACAAGTCATGTTGTGATGCGTGTACTCATTTAAAAAGACATAGAGCTTGTAAAAGGTAAGGCCATATTATCAACAGGAGATGCCTGGCTGGAGGAAACACAGTACGTTTACTCCAAACAATGCTATTAAAACCGAGGTAATAACAAGAATGCATTTTAAGCAGACCAAAGCATGTTGCAGTAATTTGGACCACAGATCTGGAAACCACCCGGACACTGGCACGTAATGGGCACATCACCGGGACTTAATCCACTTTAGCGAACAACAAATACAATAATTTCCTAAATGTTTCTAAAAACTGTTGCAGCTCCCATTTACTCTTGTGCATTTTGTCAGTTGCAGTAAATTTTGCCCAAGCTTGCATAACTTGTGAATATCCAAGGGGAGTTGTCATTAATGCTATCAGAAGTAAATCCAATACATGCAGGCAGTCATTTAGAGTCCATTGCTCCTCTACTACGCCTCATGTTGAGTAATCACAGCACAAGTTAAATCTTCCCGTTGAGGAAAATCCTGCAGGAGGCAGCATACTCTCACTGCGACGTCAGACTAGGGAAATTCCTAAATCAAACACCGTTGGCCTGACTATGGAGTGAACGTATGTCAATTTGTGCCAGTTTCTTAAGGTGCAGTCTTGAGGTTTGAGAAAGCCCATTGATGCCTTCATCACAGTGCATGTGAACGTACTGAGTGAGGCAACTAAAACTACACAAATGTAACAATCTTTTACAACACATTTACAGTATGTACCGTGTACAATATCATCATTATAATCTTTTCTTTTATCCCCCATCAAAGGATAACTCCATGTGCTGAGCCAAAGCAAATGCTGTGCATTTCTGTATCTCTTTACCCTCATTTCAAGAGACCCCGACCAACTGTGGACGGCCTCACAAGTCTAATGAAGACAATTCATTATCTCATTATCATGATTAATTAAGCAAAAAAAGTTCTTTGAAAAGAATGCATTGGTCAACATAGCTCAGATTAAACTGACATACGTATATCCATGCCACCTAGGCTTGTATCTGTGAAATCATAGAGTGCTGGGCCTCCAGTACTGTACAGGAGAGTATGTTCTTATTTCCCCCTGCTCTTCAATATCTTACAATTAAAGTCCACTTTTTGGCCCTCCTCAAGGTCAGGAAGGTCCATCTCCTCATCTGTGAGAGATCCTTCTGTAGCATGCAAGTGCAACATCCTTACAACTTTAGGAGATGGAGATTACATGGCATGAAGAAGCCGAGAACAAACCCCATGAGGTGATGACCATCAATGCAGCATCACCCTGGCCTTGTGATTTGTACGTTTGGCGCCATTTTGTTTATATCAATGGCCACAGACGCAAATAGATTCGTACTCAGAATTGCCACTTCTGTAAAAAATCTAATGGTTTGCCTCTTAACTGCATTCCAATGCCGTGTGTCTGTTTCACACACCATCAAACCTTTGAACTCTCAAGCTTGCTCCTTGTCAGCACGCCAAAGCTGTTCTTTGACTTCAGTGGGCAGCGTGTTGAATAGGTCCTCCTCCACAACCAGGCCGCTCCTCTTCAGGAGCCGACACACGCCCAGCTCCACCGGCAGACATTCTAGACGATTCCCTCTCAATTCCAGCTGGGTCAGACCCGTCAGTTCACCGAAGCGTGACGGCAAAGTGTGCAGGCAGTTGTTGCCCAGATTGAGAGTGCGCAGCTTCTTGCACTGGAACAGCTCTGGGGGCAGAGTCTCGATCTGAGTGAGACGAGAGGACAACCAAGTTGCAGATTTTACTCACATCATAAAGATTGACTCAGCTCAGGCAGTTCAATCAGTTCATATGTAGTGGGTAATGATTATGGAAGCAACAAACTAAAAGGGAAAGAAGGCTGCCATTTCCATTTTCTCACTGGGGGAATGGTTTGATTCAACAGCCTGTCTATTTCTCTCTGTTTTGCAGGAGGTGCTATAACTCAGGTTTCAGAGCAAAAATCAAAACACAGACACCGGTTCTCGCATTGGTACACATTAACAATAAAGGCATTAAGTTTTTCATTTTCAACAGCAGAATTTTTTTTCACTTTTTTTTCCAACAGCAGGTCACATCCACTTGGACCATCAAGTTTTTGAAATACAGAAAACCATCATCACTTGGTTCCCACACCCATATAATTAAACGGGTAAAAATGATAAGCCTGAGCAGCGCAACCACTTGAGCAAGCCTTATCTTATCGTACATAGACATGACAGCAGGGTTAGACCAGGAAAAAGATAGGAAAGCTAGTTTAGAGGCAAACAGGAAAGTCCAATGAGGATGATAGCCTTCCCATTCTAAGCCATTTTGGAGAGATACAAGAAACAGACAAATGAAAGTGTGTCTTACCCTATTCGCTGTCACCGCAAAGTACTGCAGGTTCTGGAGGAACCCAATATCAGCATGGATGCTTGTCAAGTTGTTGTGGCTTAGGTCTAAGAAACGCAGCTTGCGGCAGAAGAAAAGCTGGCTGGGAATCTTCTCTATCTTGTTCCTGTTAAGGTATAGCCGTTCCATGTTGGTAAGCGTGCCTATCTGGATGGGTATGTAAGCAATCTGATTGTACCACAGTTTCAGGCACACCAGTCGATGCAAGTGTTGGAAGCTGATGATCTCCTCTATTGTCTTCAGATTGTTATCCTTTAGATCTATCTCCTGCAGATTGTGCAAGCTAAATATTGAATGTGGAATGCGTTCCAGGTCACATCGCACAAGCTCCAGCTCCGTCAAGTTTACCATCTTCTTCAAGCTGTTGAGCACTATGAGTTTGGTGCCCTCGTTGTTGATGGAGAGCTTCTGAAGGTGCACACCAACATCGGTCACCACCTGAGGCAACTTGGTCAGGTTGCTTTTCAAACGAAGCACTTTAAGCCTTTTCAGTTCTCTGAGGCCGTCGATGACAATGTAGCGATTGTTCTCAGCACTTAAGTTCCCTGTGAGATGTAGCTCACTGAGGTTCTTTAGACTATAAATCCAAAGAGGGATTTCCTTGATGTCAGTGAATTTTATATGAAGAGATTTGAGGTTCTCCCTCAGGAAGGCAAGAGCTGGAGCCTCAATTTTAGCTGGAGTATGGTAGAGCCACATCTCCCTCAGGTTGGACAACTGCGCGATGATGGGGGGTATGGTTACATCAGGGATTAGCTCCAGCTTGAGCACCTCCAGTTCCAACAGATCAAATACTGTGTCTGGAATGCCACTCAGCATGAACAGATGCAGTTCAACCTTATCTTGGGAATTCTTGGTGATGCGCTGCCTCAGCTTCTCCAGTGTCCATTCGTTATTCAGGTTTAGCTGTCTCAGCTTGTTCTCGCTGACCTCCGACAGAAATACAGCAAACCGCTTTGAGTAGAGAGGGTCATACTGATCTATCATGTGCAGCATAAAGGCAAAGTCGTTCTTCACGTCGGGGATGTCGCTGTAGCTGCTCTCTTCACGGATTGATTCAAAAGAGTATCGTTTCAGTGATCTGCTCAGCATCCAGCAAAGGGTATACATACAGATAAGACCATAAACCACCACCAGGCTGATGTAGAAACAGGCTAAGATCTTAAAGAGTGTGGCTAAAGGGTGGGCACAGTGGTACATGGTGTAGCCTGTTAGCTTCTCAATGTCTACCATACACACCACACTGAACTTGATATTGCGGACGTAGTAGGCAGTGTAGCAAATTATCAATATAAACTGGAACACCTTGATGATAGTCTGGCGTATGTACAAGCGGTAGACAATGTCACCTTCCTCAACATGGATCCTGAACTTCTTTACCTTTTCAAACAGAGCCTTGGCCTGCTCACCCTCCTTTTTGTCTAAAACCCCAGTATCAGAGCGATCAACAATGCCCTGTTCAATCCTGGACTTTGTTCTCTGGAGCATGGGCACACTTGCCTCGACATCCTCACTTACACTTGAGGCCTTCTTATCCATCGAGCCGTTCATTTTCCCCTGAGGCTTGGGGTCGCTCTCCTCGACCACAGTCTCGGACAAAGCTCTTGTTGTCCATGGAGAGTCAAAGCACTTCAAGAGAATTGAGACAAAATGCTCCAGTTTGGAGCTTGTGCGGGGGAACTTGAACCAGAAGTTGCTGCAAGCCAAGAATATAAGGGTATGGAGTAGCACCAGATAAGGGAAATATTTGGCAAACCAGTGCAATTTGTTCTCATAGCACACAGCGTCAACATAATTATACTGGTGACGATCCAGGTCATATTGAATACCTTTGGGCTCTGGTGCATAGGGAATAGTCACATTGGGAATGGGAATTGTCTCACATGTCCTGTTCACTACCCACTTGCACGGCAGGCAGATCATCTTATCCTGAGTGACCTGCAGTGTGCCACCGAACACGGCAATCATCAGCATGATGATGGAGATGTAATCCGTAAAGACGTCCCACCATGGCTTCAGGATACGGTATGCTGGCTGAGTGTCAGCAAAGTATCGGAGTTCTGTGATGGGAATCATGATGGTTTTTCTACACACAGAGAGAACATTGTATTAACAAAAGCAATATAATAAGAGCAATATAAAATGTAATTTTTACATGTTACATTACATTACACTTTACCATAAACCTTAGAGGCTTACATTTCATTGGATATAGGTACATGTTAAACAATGAAAACTTTGTTTCACAATAAAGTATTAGCACAATTGCAGAATAACATTTTGCTCACACACATATTTCCTTTTGGACAAATTTGGCTGAACTACTGGTCTGGAATTATTCCATACGCAAGCACATCATGGTCTGTATGAGGAAGTAATGTTAAAATTTCTGCATGTCAGACTTGTTCATGAAACCAAGGCAAATGTGCACAGCTGGTAACCAGCATGTCTGAGGACTTGACTGTGCATTAAGGAAAACCCTGACGTTAATCATGTGATAACAGCACACTGCAGATCAGTCAGAGTGCGTAGCAAGCTAGAAATGGATCCTGACACAGCACATGTGCGCCCACCAAGCAAGTTCACACATTCAGCAACTCTCACAATGTCCTCTTTGGACAGATTTGACTGTTTCTACAGCCAAAATGTGAAATTTATGATTTTTTTTAAATTTATGTATGTAATGTACAAAAACTGCAAATATACATTGGTTTTACAGAGGAGGCTCAAACAACAATAAAGCATGGGCAGTGTCTTGCTTTTACAAACAGTACGCATTCATCAAAGTAGTTGCGAACTCCTCATGCAAATGCTGAGACATGTTAGTTAAGCTTTATTGATCCGTTGATCTGGACCATCATATCAGTGGATCAATAAAGTACCTTCCTACCTAAGGATCCTCAAGCGATTGTGTGAATCAGATTGAAGATAACTTACTCAATAAAAGCCAGAAGATAGAAACTCCAATGTTAACAAATGTTGTAGTTAAGTGTTAAACTTGAACTCACACTATGACAAAGAAAATGTTTTCTATCTTATCATCCTTTCATTTACCAGAACAAAAAGTTGAAAGCAGCACATCCAAAGACTCTCACAACTCAGCCTTTCCCTTCCCACTCCACTTTCCCCTTGCTGACAGAGGGGGGAAAGAATGAAAGGGGATAGTTGGCAACAAAAACTCCTTGTTATCCAGTTCAAACCAGACTGGCAGCATAGTGACCGACTGTCTTGGGGGATCTGTGAGTCAATGCCTCACACATCAACTGCTATTGTACTGTCTGAAAGCAGTCCAAGGAATCTGAAAGAACACATACAAGTAGAACCTCTCTCAGAGCGATGACTTTCTGTCAAAAGGGCAAAAACATCCCTAAACGTTTACCCCAATGTGCAACATGAAAGAGCATTGTATTCCAAAATGAGAATGTGAAAGACCTGACTGTACAACATACACGATATATCATGCTGACTGCAGTCTCACTTCTCAAAAAGGGTCACTATCTGCTTGGCAAGCAAAAGCAACAGACACTTTGAGCAGGTGTTTAAATGTTTCTGTGCGAAGCAACAGCTGGAATGACGGCCTGACATGATATCATTCAATCTGGGGTTCGCTCTCTAAAAACAACACAAACTACAACTAGAGCTAGAATAAAATGAACAATGTCTGGCTGTGTAGCACTTTGTTGCTTGTTACCATGTTTGTGCCCTTGCCCTTAAATTAGCAGCCTTAGCCCCCCTGTTTCCACCCTTATCCCTGCTTACATCCCAAAACAGAGCAGCTTTTGTTCGGACTGCACTTGTCGTTGGCTCTCTGGGACATGCCGCAGACATCCAGGTAGTTTTAGACGTTGCAGAGCAATTAGTCGCTTTAAAAAAATGAATTGGCATATTTTCTACCATGTTTCGATTGAAATTATATTTTGTCATATAATGTAATTCATTTATTTATTTTCATGGATCCACTTTGTCCTGTGTATGGTCAAGAGAGTCTGCAGGAGCCTATCCCAGCTGTCATCTGGTGAAGGGTGGGTGCACCCCATTACATATTATTAGATTGCACTACAAGAATCACAGCCACAAATCACAATTTGGTTCAACATGGCTTTTACACTTGACAGAGGTATTACAGCAAGATTGGGCAAAATAACATCTACATTGATAATGACATACAATTTTGACAAAAGGGCACAATAGTAAACAAGTTGTCATATGGATCAATATCTAAAATATGCAATCAATGTAACAAACATATTTCATCTGTGTCATTATCTAATGGACGAATAGCTTTAGCTCCTCTGATACACCCATTCTAGATGCTGCACAATTTGCCGTTATAAATAAAAATCACAATGAAACCGTAATGTTGAGATATAATCTCCAACATAGTCTACAGGAGCACACCTTAACGAACGGGCAGCTAACATGTCAAGTGAACAGTGCACGTCGATAGAACCACTGTAACAAAACGTGTATAGCATTTTTATGTCAGTATAAACAACTACACAAATCAATTTATATGCCTTGACATTTGAATCGACATGACACAGTATTTGTTTTTCGGCAAAAGTCCGGCAGGTTGTGAGATCACCACAACACATTGGAACATCCACATTGGCCTGTAGCAGTGCCCTGACATCACGTTTGTATTAACACTGGGAGTACCACACGTATTTGTGGAACAAAACATGTGGGAGTGCAGATGAAAACATACAATTAAATATGGAATATCATCTAAACAGCTAGATTTTCCTGGGTGTCTTTGTTGGGATCTCTGCCACCACAGTGAAGGGAGGCGATGTCACAGGACATACAGCGATTCCCGGGTAGCTAGCAAAGCACTCTCACCCCCACAGCCATGAGAGTAATTACCAAAAAACTCACCCGTTTTACATAAACTTGGGTCTTTCGCCTCTTCAACACACGACTCACACATTTCTCAAGCTTTTCTCCGCGTCAGGAGGCTGCTTCCACACTAGGCCGGGACCCCGCACGGCAGCAGTAGATGGGAGAGGCGGAGGGTGAGTAAGCCAGGGTGGTGCTTCCGCCAGCCCGCGTCAAGGTGATGTGCGGAGCGCCAACATCCTGTCTGCGGCTGTCAAAATACGGGCATGGAGATAGATTCATAACATACGACTAAATAAATCCCGCTCGAATGCCGATATGCAGTGCTTCTCAAGGGCAGGAAAATGTGTTCAGAAAGAGTCAGTGTCTAAAAAACGACATTGTGTATGTGCTTTCTAGTGTTTGATGACGCAAAGCCAAATTTAAAACATAAAAATGCCAGTTGTCACGTTGGGGTGATAACTGGCATCTATACTTTAGTGGGGAAATTGACAGGCTGTCCTTTAAAGCTGATGGTTTCGATCAAGATGTTGGGGTTAAAACAAAATAAAACAAAATAAACAAACCCGGTCTTGCTCCTACGGACTGTGAGGTGACGGCTAGAAATTAACGTGACGTCATCAAACCGCGCACATGTTTGTAGTCGCAGCATGGCGCTATTGCTTCGGCGTTTTTCCCCGACGAAATTACTGACAAACTGCCCCCGGCCGACACACATTGTCAGTTGTTTTAACAGCAGATCGGCTCGTTTCAGATTGCTTCCCTTGTCTTCTAATCGTCCACAGCCACATAAACGAGGAACTTTGTCTCGAGGACTGTCCACCAGTCCCAGCACCACAGATGACACAATCGGGAAGATCCACTCGACACATTACAGCTTGATTTACACCTGCAAGGTAAGAGAGTTCACCGCGGGGATCGTAGGGGATATTTGCAGATTGCTCGTCTGCATTTTACTCCGCTGAGATAGTTGATCGTCAATAAAATAAACACGAGCAATACCAGGCATCGAATGGTGCAAAATGGTGTGAAAATATTCCCGTAACTGTGTAATTTCAGGTATGCACCACGAGGTCAGCACAAAAAATATCTAAAGTGTCCTACCACAAAGGCGTAGTGATCGTGACCTGTCCCGGCTGTGGCAACCATCACATCATCGCTGATAACCTGGGCTGGTTTTCTGATTTGAACGGAAAGAGGTGCGAGTTGGAGACATCGACACATTCCAGCCATCAAATTCAAGCATTTACCCTCTATTTTGTGCCCACCTTCAGAAACATCGAGGAAATCCTTGCCGCCAAAGGAGAGAAAGTGAGGCGGGTGGAGGGGAGCGATGCTTTGGAGATAGTTATGGATCAAGGCATGGACGTCTTATCACATCGTGGTGATGACAGCAACAAAGAGGACAGTGATCCAGAAAAACAATCCTGACATTTGCACACTGTTATGATGCGGCCCGTGTTTTTTTTTTGATACCGTTTAACGGTAAGTGTTGCCGTTTTTAATGCCACATGGGGCAGCTTATACGAAACTTAGCACACTGCTGACCTATTTATTCACTGTTACTTAAGTAACGACAGCTTTACGACCTAATCTTCACATTGTAAGCATTTTATGTCAAATGGGAAATCTTGAAATAAACAATCTACACCCGCACTACACGTGGTTGTAGGTGTGCTGTGACATCATATGGTCAAATGTGAGGTAGTTACACCCTTGTGTTGTCCTCATCTCCCATATACACTCCTGGTCCTCCAGGTCAAAATGACTGGCCTTCTCTAAAATTCCAAAAGAAAGCAGATCAGCTGAAATTAACACAAACACCAAATCTATTTTTGTACCAAGAAACGTTGTCATTTTCTAGCGTAATGGTAAAATTGCTTCCGTTAGGTGACGGAGGAACATCGTCAGCAAACACACACGAACAAACTTGACAGTTCGACAGACCAGCCTTCCTCAGGGACCGCTAGCTTTGGCCGCTGCGCGAAATCTCGCGAGAACACACTTGTTTGTTATTGCTAGCAGAAGTAGCAAGGTCTCCGTGGCCCTGCACGTAAACTGGCAATGGATGCTGACGGGTCTCCAGATGAGGCGGACAGGCCGCGGCATCGGCCCTTTTTGATCGGGGTGAGCGGAGGAACCGCCAGCGGCAAGGTACGTTCTTTTGAGCTCGTGGGACTCCAAGCAAAGAAAACATTATTTATCTCGTTTTAGCTCGGTATGCCATATGTAGCAGCGTTAGCTTCCACCTATCAGTTGCCAAGGCGGTTAGCAGGTCACGCGGCCGTGATCTGTTCTAAATCTGCAACCCTACACATCTGTTGGCTTCATTCTGACGTACCTTTTTCCTTTAATAGCCACAAAGCAACAACCAACCTCCTGAAGATGACTTGAAACCTAATTTTACTAATTTTACGAGTCGCATAGGGAGTTTGTTTCCAAGAACCTGAGCATCAGAGGTCATGCGGTATTGAGGCAGTGATCCGTTAGTTTCATTTTGACAGGTCACATTTTGCTCCTTTGAAAAGTTACAATCGAATGACCAAAGCGCACTCTCTGCCTCAAGTCTACAGTATGTGCCAAGATCATGGAGCTCCTGGGCCAGAACAAGGTGGACCATCGCCAAAGAAAGGTGGCCATAATAAGCCAGGATTGCTTCTATAGGATTTTGACCCCTGAACAGCAAGCGAAAGCTTTGAAGGGCCAATACAACTTCGACCATCCAGGTTGGACCACGCCACACTCATACCATTACTGTACATGTTCGCATTTCACTTCATTCTCAGACAGTCCAATCATGGAGCTCATCGATCATACTTGTCATGCACATCACAGTGTAATTACTGCTAATAGGTCACACATGTAACTTGAAAATGTGGTTCATTTCTTGTTGGGCATGGGTTTGAGAGTTGTCCCTATCACAGACCTGCGTAAAAACACAAGTCAACCAAAAATCGGCTGTAGTTTCAGCTCAAGTTATGGCCTCTTCCTCAAACACGGGCACATGTCAATTAATTCTGTTTCTACTTCTCATAGATGCATTCGACAATGAATTAATGTATCAGACATTGAAGGACATTGTTGAAGGAAGGGTGGTTGAAGTTCCAACATATGATTTTGTCACTCATTCCAGGTAAGAACAGATTGATCCTGCCCCAATACCTGAACACAATTCCAAATGATTAAGCATGCCACATACTGTATCTGCTGAAAACTGTGTGTATTCAGGTTGGATGACAGGATCACAGTTTACCCAGCTGATGTGGTCCTCTTCGAGGGAATCCTGGTCTTCTATCCTCAGCAAGTGCGCGACATGTTTCACATGAAGCTCTTTGTCGACACAGATTCGGACGTCAGACTTTCCCGCAGAGGTATGGGCATCTTCGCTTGAGCACAGTTCCAGAGGGCATTTGATCCCCATAGATTTCCCCAGATCACCGTGGTTTATCTCCTTGTAGTTCTTCGAGATATGAGCAGAGGTAGAGACTTGGAGCAGATCCTAAGCCAGTACACAACGTTTGTTAAACCTGCCTTTGAGGAGTTCTGCTTGCCAGTAAGTGCTGCGACCTACATGCTAATTCTACACCGTGACATACATTCAGCCCACAAAGTCTCCCCAAGCAAATGGTGAGGATTTTCCCTCTGACAGACCAAGAAATATGCAGATGTCATCATCCCACGAGGCGTCGACAATATGGGTGCGTAGATCTCTCCTTTACCAACATAATTTCTTGTCAGTGAAAGGGAAATATTCATACTTGCAATATTTATCTCCTCAGTGGCCATCAACCTCATAGTGCAGCACATTCAGGACATTCTGAATGGGGACATCTGTAAGTGGCAGCGTGGGTCCATCAATGGGCAGGGACGAAGCCTCAAACGGGCGATTTCAGAGCAGTGTGACCTGCAAAATGGACCTTCTAAGCGGGTTTTGATGGAGCCAAGCAGTCGTCCTCACTGAGTCAGTGCACAGTTGGGTGAATGGATGTGCCTGGACTGAATGTGATCTTTGTGTCAGGATTACTATGAGATTTGCATATAACAGTCTGCAAGTGTTGCACGAGTCCCATCCCTTGCATTCTTGATACAAACATGCACGCACGCACGCACACACACCAAATTTCCTGGTGCAAATGACTTATCCGGCAACATGCGGAATGTTAAAGTTGCTGAATTTTCTTCCCATCAGGTAGCATATAAAATGGCTTCACATGAAATGTCACTGTCTTCCAAGTAAAGGGAACTGTCTTGTGTCTGCTTTTGCACATTCAGCTTTATCTCATTGACCACTGTATTGTTTTGCTGATAATATTTTAAGTGTCACATACAAATTAGCCTTTTGCTTTCCTAGTTTGTTTTATTGCTTATTTATTTCCTCCTATTTATGTGTAGGTTGAATGGCTGTAGTGGTGTTACAAGTTAGTTTGACAATGTGTGCACCATTCAAAACTCAATTTGCCCCAGTTTTCACTCAACACTCTGTTCAATGAATGGAAATTGGGTTTTTACTGCAAGTAACGTCTGATCAAATGTGCCGTGTCATGATTCTGCTGGTTTCCACTGATGAGACATGAACATTTTTCTTCTGAAGTTAGTTTTAATCTGTGCTAAAAATTCAATGGATGGGCTAGAAAAACACAGCAAATGTTATAATAGATATAATTAATCCTGACTGGTTTGGGGAATTGGTCTAAAACCTGACTTTCTTGTAATTCTAAAATTCTCTATTCTGTCAGGTACAGGTCTTTATTTCTTGTGGTAATTGTTTTGGACATTCTGTAACTGCACTTAAGGTTAAATGTATCATATTTGTAATGTAATACTGCCACCTGTTTTATGGCATGGTGTCTTTCAACCATTAATGAAAATAATTAAAACTTAACATTTACTTAACATAAAGGTGTTGAAATAATGTGATGTGAATAATGTGAAATAATGAATAATGTGTGTGAAGTATGCAGAAGTAAACTTAAAAACTGAAGTATGAGGAGTTGTTACACAAACAATTCCTCATGTAACCCGATACACACATTTGTACAGGTGCTTAGAGTCTGGCATCTGAACAACTGCATAGAACATGATCGTGTTTTCTCATCACATTGTAGAGTGTTGACATTACAAATTCGGTCGTTGCCTCACCTGAGGTGCTGTCCATGGCTGTGACGATTCATCCTGAGCGTGCAGAAAACTGAAGAAATTTGTAAAATGTACATGCTGTCGGTGAGGCCCCATTTTGTCCTACACAGTGAGTAGAAACAGCTGTTTTATTGGAGTTTTGAGAGCACAGTGTAATGCGTTGGGGTATCGACCAATTTCCCAAAAAGGAATTGAAATGATTTACTACAGCACATCTTGGAATGCCAAACACAAGAGTTGCCGAGAATGTCGGCCGCATACCAACTCACTTCCAAACACTGAGATGAGTGGGATTTGATTGTGATTGCCAGATGGTTCCTCTATACTTGAACATGGCACACAATGATTCAGTATGACATACATAGATCACAGCATCTTAAGTAATTCTCTTTTTTGTGTTTTTGCTTGCTTTTTTTTAGTGCACATGTATGGCACATGGGAGAAGCTAGGCTCTTCTCATAAGCATTAACATCCTTTTTGAGAACAAAAGGAGCACTGTATATAATACATGTCATAACCATACGTGATTCTTACACAAAATGTTTCAAAACACAACTGAAGTTCCAGTCTCTAATGGTCACTCTCACTCTTCAAGTTCAGATCTCCCTCACGCCTGCTCCAGCACACTCTGGGGGGTGCAGGGTCCTTTGTGGCATTATTGTTCACGGCAGGGGTGGGAGTGGACCTCTGTGGAGGGTCTGCTGTAATAGGGGAAGCCTGGAGTCCTGGACAGGGGAGCAGTAGCTGACCAACAAATGGTACATACATGAGGGAGAGGGTGAAAGAACAATGGGCCTTTCACAGAAGTCACTCACACATACATGTCCGCCCTTGCGCACACACCCACACACACACCCAGACGTGAGAGCTCCACTCTAAAACCGAGAGTCCGGGGAGCAGACTTTGGTTATTTCCGTTATCTTCCCTGTGAGGTCAGAGTGTCGCGCCACTCTATTATAGCACCGGACATCCTCCCATCTCGCCGATGCCCCACTCCCATAGAGCAGCAAGGCTGCAATATTCCCAATCGTAATCTCCAAGGGCAAAAGAGCTCCTCGTAAACCTCAGCTGGGTTCCAGGTGTCCGGGGGTTTGTTCTGCATTTGCCACAAGTCTCCCATTAGCTCCAGAGGATGTCTTCCATTCATCTCTGTCTTAGTCTGCAGTGAAGTGGAGTTCAGAGTCATGAAGCACAGTTGGAGGTCAGTGTCTGAGCCTTGGGGCAGAGGTCCACAGGCCCTAGGTCTTCTCCTCACGTTCTGTTTTACGCCTGGTGATATTCTTGGGCTTGATCTTCAATGATAGTTCCCACAGGGCCTCCTCTGCCAGGTGGTCGCTGAAGTCGTTGAAGAAAGACACAATGTCCTCATTTCGCTTCAGCTCGTAGTGTCTGAGGGCAGGGAAGGAGATCCAACAGTTACTAAAATTTGTCAACCAGTGTACCAAAAATGAATGCAGGTGTTGACACACGCATCCCAGAAATCAGACGGATGTCAGGCTGTCGATGCGAACTTACACTTGCTGGAAGCGACGCATGCTGTCTAGAATGTTGAACTGCTGCCAGCGTTTGGAGAAGTTGACCTTGCCATCAATGAGGTCAGGGTTTCCCAGGTGGACAAATGTCAGGTCCTGGAGAATGAGACCCCTTTGTGGAGGCGGAAGAAAAGAAGGTGACATCAAAAATTTACTCAGTCACACTGCTGTTCTGGGCTACGACATTGTAACTTCAGATCCACTTACAGGTATGGGATGCATGGAGGCTCCACCTCGGCCAAGGCTGCTCTGTATGCTCGAAAAGATGAGGAGCTGTCGATCAATGTGCAATATTCCTCCAATCCCTGGATGGAGTGAGGTGGACAGGCAATCAGATGAATGGCATGATGCAAACTGAGACTTTTGTTTCTCTGTGCACATGGGACAATTTGTCTCACCTCTGAGGTCTGTTTCTGCCACTCAAGCCGTCGGATTGGGGCTGAGTCCAAAGCGGACAGTATTGCCAGGTAGGAGTTGAAATTATTCAACTTCCTTAAGTGCTGTGACAACACACTTGCGGTTACTTTGCGTCTTGTGCACATGGAAAAACAAAATTTAACAGGTAGGAGCTCACCTTCATTATCTTGATGAATTTAAGAAGCAGCTTCTCTCTGTCTTGGGCTTTCTCCTGTTGTATTATCAAGGAGCGAACCCTGCAGGATGAAGAAACGTCAAGAAATGACTCACTGGAATGATGTGAAGGTGCTGACAGTTTGCACAGAGAGGCAATGTGCTGCGCTGCCGTGGTGGTAAACAGTCTTACCAATAGCTCATATTGTTAAAGTGCTCTGTGAACTGGGTTAGGTTTGGACTCTTCTCCTCATTCTGCTCCTTCGCCCAAAGCAGTACCTCTGGAATCTGACATGGAGGGTAAAAGATAAAATTGCCGGGGTTGGACGAGACAATTTTCGAAGTCTTTCCCATCTAACAATAACGTTGGAAAACCTGCAATTTCCCTCACCTCAATTTTATAGAAGAGTTCAGCATCGAGGAGAGTCAACTGATCGGCTATCTCGTGACTACGGAAGTCATGTAGCGTTCCAGGCCTGTGGTGACACAGAAATGTTTCACATTACATGTATTAGTGGTAATTTTCAGCGATGCAGCTAGATGGCACAACAGATTAGAGAGAGACCAACCCACAAAGTGGGACAACCTTGGGGCAAGGTTCCAGAGAAATCCACACATTCAACGACACAAAATAAATATAGATTCCGAACGATACCTTGCAGAGACTCCACGGGCTGCAAGTGGCTTGAGGGAGTTGGTATAGCGCAGCAGCTTCTTTTGCTCCACCTTGTCCAGGATGTTCTTGCGTAGCACACGGGCGAGGCTCAGCTCGCCATTGCACACAAGAGTGAAAACCAGGTCCATCAGCTGCTTCAGGATGTCTTCCGTCAGCTCCACCAGACTAGGGGAGATGGAGAGGATTGTGGAGAGCACAGGGGTGAGAGAAGAAAGCAAAGTGGCTGTCACAGAGGAAAATGGGCTGCAGTTGAACCTGCAGCTGAAACTTGGAACGCATATGTCTCTGGGTGATGTTACATCAGTTCAGGCGTCATGTTTTCTGGTTGCGACTGAACTACAGATCAACACATTTTTTGGTGATTACGTCCATAAGGACAATTGGGCTCCACAAAGCCGGGCTGCTCTGGTGGGAGAGGAGGTTAGACAAAGAGACAGGGGTTGCTGAAAATGAATCCCAGTTGCAGTGTGCATGAGGCAATGCAGTGTTGACCGATGAATTCATCCGAAAAAGGGCCCACATAAGCCAACACATCTTAGCAAGGAATACCCTGTTGACCGACTTAATGCAATTTAGTACGACAAAGACAAACTGAAATTCCACACTGGGGTCGCCAAAGGTGTTAACTGCCTTGCCACAGTCTCCAAAGGTTTGCTCCATCAATCTAAAAAAAACCCTAAATATATTATATGCCATACTCACCATAGCTCGTCCACCACACGCACCAGCACGAAGAAGGTGTTTTTGCTGACTCGCTTTTTGAAAGTGTCTGGACTGTGGCAGAACCTGGTGTATGTGCAGCGTGGTTAAGGGCAATAGCTAAAACCCTGTGATGCCTCCATCTGACACAAACATACACTTGCGCTCACAAGTGTTGCACTTACTAAGTTGTGACTCAAGCTCTGGGAAGTTTGTGCGCAAGCCCCTCATTTACGCAGCCAGCTGACTAAGAGTGACAAGTTGAGCTGTAACAAAGGATATCTGTAGTGTAGCTTCTTAATGAGGTCCTCTGGGGTTATGAACGTTCTATATGTAGTCAGGAAGGCTTCACAGTACAGAACCAGATCTGTCAAACAATAGGAGAGAGGCGTGGTAGGTTTTAATAGACAACTTCCTCAGAGTGATATCAGGTTAAGACCTGTCTTGCTATACCTTTGCGGTCCGTCTCTGTGGCATGGACTAACAGAATGTCCCCCGATCCAGCACGGACATCAGGGCCATCGTCATTCTAAACAGAGCAAAAGTTGTGATTTAGAAAAAGAGGAGGGTTGGACAGAGAAAGAGAAGAAGGACGGTTGAAGGTTGCGGTATGGGCCATTGCCTCCAACCCTCCTCAGTGTGCATCCCCGCTATCCAAGCTCTCACAGGCTTCCCTGTCATCTGTCATCAGAGACTGATGACAGAGGAAGAAGAGAGACAAGTAACGATGAATCCTGTCAGACGGCTGCAAATCTCCAAGGCACTTATTTGTCTCACTCTCTTTTTGCTCTCAATTTGTACTTTTAAATAACAGCTCTAAGGAACAAACAGCTATCATACAGGACCAAATGGAGACACAGGGTAGTGGAAGACGAAGGTGATAGGTTCGGGGAAAGTCCCCCACTAATGGGGGGGGCCACTGTGGGTGGAGCCAGTTATACACTTAAGTGGTTTATGCTAACCTTTAGCCTGTGCATGGGATAAAATATGCCATTTGTGCCCAGGCGTTAAACATCTTGCTTGCTGAATCTTAACAACACAGGAAGTCTTACCTCCTGCTTTAGTGTTATTCGACTCATAATCTCTTTGTGATCAATGAGGGAGAGCTCATCCACATCCTCCTCATCGCTGCCAGCTGATTCTGATGATTTAGGCCTCCTACAAACAATTGATGCGGCCATGATACAAAACGTGAGACCTTTACAACTGTGCAAAGATAGCAATGGTGGCCTGGCTAGAATTGCACAGCTGGCGTTTACCTTTCCTTATCCAAAGCATCTTTGCTATTGGTGGACTGCACCTGGGGCGTGGGGTCCTGTAGCACATCATCCGCTGCAATTGTCTCCTAAATAATGAGGGAGAAAACACAATATTTAGTATTCATGAACACAGTGTGTGACTCAACGGGAGAATGCGGGGAGAGAATGCCTCATATGGATGAGGCCACTGAACCACTAAGCTCTCAAGCAAAACATTCAGTGAGACAAAGATGGAGGTTTTAGAGAGATGTCAATTAGTACACAAAGAATGTTATTCCTAAATTAAGTAACTGTATGTTATTTACTAAGATTAGATACACAGTAAACATAACCACATAACATCAGAGGTGAAGTTGTCCCAGTGTGAGCGGAAACAGGCCAAACAGAAGACACCCAGAGCAGAATCGGAGACACATGTTAACCAAAGAGTAGCGAAACCAACACATCAAAATAGCATCCAACTGCACCACCCATTCATATAACCACTTTTCTACCTCCTATTTTGTCTTAGATATGACCCCTTAGGGTCATAGATGTATCCATTAGTAAAATACAATGGAAATGCCCTAGGAGACCCAGTGCAAGATGAGTCAACCATATATAATCCCACGCACCACTTACAAACACAAAAGCAGTTATGGGAGATTGTTATTGGACAAAGTAGCAGTGAACCAGTTAGCATCCCAGATGAAGCAGCAGTGTGTTGCGTGTTAAAAGCTCAATAAGATTAAGTGATTGTTGCTAGTGAAGCGCAATCAGAAAAATAGGAATCAACGGCAACGTGGTCAATGTAACACAACTACCCATGTCACACGAAGCACTGTCGGGCAAATCTCAAGTCATTCTCTTTCAGGTTTGCCTTCACTCAAATTCCATTTCAGCATCATCAACTTCAGAGTTCAATCAATACTTGGTGAAGGTTTCACACCAGATCGTGTGGATGACAGAACACACTGAGACTCACACTGACCTTGTAACATCAAACTCTTCATTCTACTTTTTAATTGATTCATGTGCTGAAATGATGCTGTTTGTAAATGGAATTGACCTTTCATCCTTAGTGGCACCACTACTTACTCTGAGGGAGAGAGGCAGCTCTCCATTGGCCTGGCTGGATGAGTACAGGTTGACATACTCCCCCTCCCCGCCCTCATCATTTGTGCTCTCGCTCTACAGGAAAAGAGGAGGGACACAAACCATGGCATGAGGGAGGGCCACAATATGTTTTGCCAGGGTGGAATACACGTCAAGTGTGGAAAAATAGCACTGGAGAGGGATCGACTAGCCGCATTTCTCGCTGTATGATGATCAATGTGCTGAAGGGTTGTGTCTCAAAATGACCACCAGATGGCACTCTCGAGCGTCAGTTGTAGGGGTACTTTTGGCGTGGGGAACATGCAGTGCAAAGATGCTCTACTAGGGTTATTATAAGACCAATAATCAGACGGCAGACAGTTTGTGGGCAGTGATAATCGCAACAAGTGAGTCACTGCCTGAGCAACAATGCTGCTGTAATCCAATACACAGTCATCAGCAGCAGAGCCTGCATCATGTCTACCTCTGAAGAAATGGTGGGTTATCTCCCAATTTCACGCAAACTGGCTGTGTCCTACGTCTGTCTGTAAGCAGAAGGCTCACCGCTGAAGTGTGGAGAGAGTCAATGAGAGAGGACTCAGAAGGAAGACAGACAGCCACAGAGCCCAGAGAGCCAGCCAGGGAACCGTTGGGCCCACCTCCACTGCCATCCAGTATGGTGGCATTGGTCAAAGCAACCTGGTCCGAGCTCTGCGATTGGTGAAAAAGGGTGAAAGGAGTAAAAAAGAAAAAAAGGACAGCTCTGAAGAAGGACAAAGGTGAAGAGGGAGCAGACTGAAAATGGAGCCCAACAGTAGGAAGAAGGGAAAGGTTTCACCAAGTCAGCTTGTGTGTGTCATGCCTCCAGAATGAGAATGATGTGCCTGGACATGAAATGCGCCTTACATATACACAAACACCAATGTGAAAAAGTGAACCCCTATGAAAACGTAAAGTGCTAATTACATCAAACTACAAAACGTTCAAACAAGAACCCATCCACGAGCAACACAACGAAATGAAATGGTAGGGGAAGGGTGTGGGGGGTGAGGTGGGGTGTGCTGGTGTCATTGGTGGTGGAGGCAGCTGAGAGGATGCCTGTCAGAAGGGCGGGAGTAAAAACACGTTGTAACATGTTGTACATACCAGCCCTGTTTCAGCATACCAGCACAGAGCAGGGAATACAGATCACTGATAAACACTGCAGATGCACACACGCACATGCACGTACACGCACACACAGGCGTGCAACATCAATTGTGAGCTAAGCTGTGCATTTTCTACATTCTTCCTGAGAAGAATGTGGGGGAAAAAAAGAACATAAAAAACCCTCTGATAAACTAAGGGCCTCAACACACATTTTGAGACAGATTTCCATCCTACAATGAATAATTGAATATTTCCTTCTTCTTAGATGCAACACATGCAGGTAGGCCCCTAAACTAGGCAGAGAGGAGAAATAGGAGGACACAGGACTGGGAAGAATGTCTTGGACCGATGGAGGAGTATTACCCTGGGCCAATTGTAATCCGCAGTGTCTCACAGAGCACCTACCAGTAATACACACTGCAAGTTAAACGCCGATCAACCCACAACAACCTCCTGAGGGTCAGTGTCTCATGGCCTGAGTCTGCTACTCTGGCATACAGTATGGGCTGATTGCTTGATAGCAGCCAGTGATGAAGTTCCATCTATTTAATTAAACAAATGCCTGGTGCCTGATGCCTCATGCTTGATTGGGTTCCACATCTAACTGCATAAATGCCTCAGTGCTACAGCTGGATGATACATGAAAAGCAGTTGTGCACCAGTGTGATCCACACTCACTCAGATAAGCACCACTGCTCATGCAATACCCATGCAGCGGCTGTCTAGAATTTGTCTCAAACTAACGCATTCACCACCAACCACTCTAGAGTGACATATCCGAACCGGTCCACGGGTCACACATAAGAGCAGACACAGGTAAGGCCCTCCACTGGATCGGTCAAGAGCCACACAGAAGTCCAGGGTAGGTGTTATGAGAACTCACCGTGGGAGTGGTCAAAGACGCTTGGCCGATCAGGTAGGAGTTAGAGACGGACATGCTGAGGCCCAGCCCAGAGCCTGCCTCCTCCATGGCCGCCACAGACGGTTGGAGGTGACAGGAGAGGGAAGAGGAAGAGGAGGAAGAGGGGGAGGAGCAGTGTGAGGCCTGAGAAGAAAGTTGGGAATAGGTTGATGTCAAGTCAGGTAGAAAAAATAAGTGAGAGAGCGTGATAGGGATTACAGAGACGAGAGAGGGTGTTAAAAAGGGGGAGGGGGATTGATTTAGACTAGAACAGTAAGTATAGAGTTTAATTGAGGCAGATTAAATCTAGAGCTCAGCTGCAGAGTGCTTAGTGCAAAGTGTTTTGAAAGCTGAGGGGGGACAGGGGTTCACAGCCATGAGGAACAGAACCACCGTCAACCCTTTTGGGGCGTCACTGTTGGGCTGATGTCATGGAGCTAATGTGCATTCGAAGAGAGCCAAACACTCCTGTGTTCCGTGAGACACATCAGCCGTCATATACCGTCAAAAGCACCAAGAACAACAATGTCTTTTTCATCACTCAAAGAGGAAAACAGGAATTTGAGAGCTTGAGATAAACCAGGCAGTAGGGTGTGTTCTGAACAAGGTTGATACAATGTGTTCTGTTTTTTCACCCATTTCTGATCCTCATGGCAGCTGAAATTTTCTTATTATCAAAAGCAGTGTAAATTGCTAAAGCGTATAAGCTTTGAACGCAGAGTCATGGAGGAGGTAAACAGGGTTATTTTGCTGGGCACTAGCTCATCAAGTCTGAAACATGCGGCAAGAATGGAGATGAGCGGAGTTTGAATCTGCACACAAATGAGGACGGTGTGAATGAAGACCAGTTCTGGAGCTGCTGCTTTTCGTGGCATAAGGAGATCAATGTCCTATGACTTAAGACAATATTGAGGTGACAATACTGAGGCGGCCTGTGTGAGGAGTCTCTTCAACAATGTCTGGTCTCCCATTCATCATTCATCTGTCCGACCCGTGAGGAATGGCATAATTCCAAATCTACTGCATTTGACGCGATGACCAAACTTCCTAAGAACTCATCGAAGTGTCTCAAGCATCGTCGTCATTATCTACCCGCTTACTCCCTGCGACTCTCCCTCTTTTCACTCTCTCTCTGTGCCTTACCATTGACCATTTGTCAGACAGTTGTCTCAATTAACCTCTACACCGATCCAGATTAAGATATGTGGAGTGTATCCGATGGCGGTAACTGATAGGACTTGGTCTTATCTCTCATTTAGCAGGTAAGCGCTTACACATACAAGATGCCTGCGAGCAAGCCGCAAGGGGAAATAGACGAAAAAGGGGATGTGTAGAACTTGAATAGGGGAGAGATAACAAGATAGGAGGTGGCTAAAGAGGAAAGTGCTGAGGATGTTCACCATAGACTTCGCTGTGAGACGGGAAGAAAACGGGATTGGCACTGTGCTGAACGCGAGGAGATTGTTTATATCCTTTAGGCCCAGTTGGTACAGCAATCCCATGAACAGAGGAAACTGGAGAGCTTCCATCAATTTAACATCCATCTCTGCCAGTAACTATGTACGATCTGTTCCAAAATACTGCAATCCATAGGAGCTCAAAATTTTGACAAAGCACTTGTGGCTGTCAAACCAGGAGGTTTCTCACCAGTTGCCTTTGCTTGGGGGGTAATGCTGGTGGCAGCATTGGCTCGTGGACAGAGTCAGTGCTGCTGAAGGAGTCATTGAAGCCATAGACTTCCTGGAAACGCTTGTTTCGCTGCTCATAGATGCTCTCACTCTGCGGCATCTGGTAAAACACTGACGGCTGCGGCTCAGAGTAGTCTTCCACAAATTGCATGTACTGGAGGACTGGAGGAGAGAACAAACAGAGAGTGAAAATTTTGGGGGAGCAGAGGAAATAGATAATACACAATTTTAACCAGTTCTCTAGGCTGCTTTGGTTTGATCAGATCATGCATTCGTTCAATCATGCAACATTGGACAACAAGCTATAACTTCAGAAAAGTGGTGGGAGCAGCAGCAGGAAAGGGTGACAGCATCCAATGACATAGTACAGTAGCTGCACAGGAAGTGATGTAATAAGTGTGCAAGGATATGACCACATGTTGCCCTATGTGCCCCTGGAGCAGCGCCCATTGTGGCACATCCTGATATTCATTTCCTGCCTCCATTCACAGCGGAATGTTTCCTTGATATCAGTGCTGCTCAGATGAACTGACAAAACGCACATTGTAGCGGACGTCCAAATGTCCATCCTGAGCTATCTCCTTAACTCATCATTTGTCTCTTTGTCTCTCACATCCTCTGCTCCCTGCCCTCTGCCCTTTCCCATTCACTCCTTTACTTACTGTGTCTGCTCTTCTTCTCTGGCAAGGGAGGTGGATTGGCTGGGACGTCTGCGTTCTCACTGGCCACATACTGAGAGACAAAGACGGTCCCGTTGGTTTGGGGCATGGGCGAGATGGGTGTAAAGAGGGGGAAAGGCGGTGTCGGATGCATATCCTCCTCAGACAAGTTGTCATATTGGGAGGGATAACGCTCATACAGGACCCTGGAGCCTCCGTCAGGGAAGGGAGACACCTGGGCGCTTCGCCGCTTTTTCTGTGGCAGTGCGGGTGGCGCACTGATGCGTGAGTGCAGGGGATTGTCTTGGTTGGGTTGGGGGGTCCAGTATTCTGGGGTTTGTTGAGGCGGAGGAGCGCTAAAACGTGGATGTGAGGGATATTGTCCAGGAACAGGGGAAGAGGACTCGCTGTGAGACTCCGGAAGTGGGCTCAGGCACCCTCCCACTGGTATGGGCGGCAGGTTATCCCCAACCGACAAGTCCTGGTGTAGGAAGTCGTAGTCTGGGTCGTAGTTCTCTGTGTTGTCTGGATGAAAGAACAAATTACACTTCGAACACAGCACTGACTGGACAGTTTGTTGTCGTTCTGTTGGTTAATGAAAACTTTTGATAAGAAATGTTAAAAACAGGATGAAAATGTATGTGGGTGTGATGTGTGTGTTCTCTCACCGAGTGTTTCACAGCTGGTGTTGCGGGAGCACTGGCCACTGTCTTGCTCCAAAGATGAGAGCTGCTCGTCTGACTTGCTAAGTTTGCCCATACTGCTGCTTGGAGACAGTCGTGGTGAGTCACCACCGTATGACTGACTGCCGCCAGAGAAACGCCGCTGCAGGAAATCCTGTTCGTAGTCCTGCTGCTGCGCAAAGACAGAGACAGGTAAATAATTCCTTTCAAATGCAGTTAAAGACTTCATTTGAATATTAATCAAGTTTGTCTGGTCTTGTTTTGTATATTTCTGACACCTGTTTTGTATTCCAATATGACATCGAACTGTGACGACACCAGTGCTTCCCCGAGCGATATTCAACTCTCACCTGTCTGTGAACACTGCAGGGCAAACTGGAGCCACGACTCATAGGAGCAACCACTGCCACCCGCGTGGGTGATGGGGCCGACTGACGCTTCTTAGGGGGAAGGGCTGGAGGGGGACTAGTTAGAAAAAAGAAAAAGACGATAAAGCAACAGAAAGAGACGGCGTGATGTTGATATTACGGCAGGCAACAAACCACACACTTTCTCCAAGCATGTATGCACATACAAATCTATGTATGAATACATGAATAGACGTTATCCTTCCCTCCTGTCAGTCATGAAATGGAGGTGAGAGTGTCTTGTGTTAGCCTCTCTCAACTCTGCTATGAGGCCTTTCTGTTTAAATAATGCCACTGCACAGGTGTCATGACATGGAGCCCAAGAGGAGACACTGGATTGGTCAATCACTCATTCTCATGCGTGGGGAGGGGGTATGTGATTGGATGTAGCTTTGGGAAATGCTGAAAAGACACAAACTCTGGGACAAATGCAACCATGCAAGTCAAAGCATCTTCCATCCAATTCTGACATTCTATGGGTTTGGATCTTGGGGAGGGAGGAGAGGTTGATCCTATGGGCTGACATACTTCTCCTTCTGGGAGGGTCTCCTTTGGCCAGCGTCAGCACTCAACTGCGCTCTGTTGCCCCCGAATCCAAAGAGAAACCACAGATGAAAAACAAATGGAGAGAGACAGAGCAAAGAGACTAAGAAAGAAGGAGAAAGAGCAACAAACGAGCTGAAGCATTCTGTACTGTGGATCAAAAGTTGATTCCCATGAAAACGGCTACTAAGATCCAAAAGAAGAGTAAAATGGACGGCTTTTGTTTTGATTTTTGACACTGGGCCACACAAAGTAGTAGTAATGGAAACTCCCTTTCCCTTTTGCATTTCTAGAAAAAAAAACTTCTCCATCACAAAAACCCATTGTGAAACAACTGTACTTGCATATGATGTGGGGGCTTCTCTGCTTTTGAAGCCACAGAGCACCAATTGCGTGTCTCTCATTGGGGATGAGAACAAAACAGACACAAATTGCCTTGAAGTGAAGAGGGAGTGGTGCTGTGGAGGAGTGGTGGGAGGGAGTGGTGCTGTAATATACTGACTTAACTATTATTCCCATTGTTGAGCTTCGAAAATGGAAAATCTCTGGCAAGACCTGACTGGCTTCCACAACGCATATAATGAAGCATTTAGTAGGCAAAAAATTGTGTTAATGTCTTGTTCTGTGTTTTTGATCGCATCAGATGCTGAACTTGTGGATGTGGCATAGAAGCTCTCTCACAAAAGAGAAATATCGTTTGAGTAATTACGTCAAAGTGTTTACCTGAGCTCTGCCATCTTGGCCTCAGGTAAGGGAGGTTTGGGCGGCGCAACATCCTCATCTGGGATGTCAGAGACGGCCTCTGGCGGAGGAGGGGTTGCAGAGGCTGACTGGTCCTGAGTCTCCTGCTCCCGGTCATGTGAGGGCATCTCTGGAGACACACTGATGTAAAGTACAAACATGAGGACTATTGCACTGAACCTGTGAGTGTGAGTGTGTGCGTGTGTGCACTCACCTCTCTGCTTTTGTAACAGGTGGTGCTGGCTTGTTAGGGGTGGTAGGTGATGGCTGCTCCTGTTTCTCTATTGTCAGTTTCACCAGTTCCTATTTACAAAAACACTCTTAACACTTCTCAAAAATGCAGCTGTGAACAAATTAGAGAAAACATCCACTAGTGAGGTGGGTTCCCACTGAACAGAGCGGCATCATAACACTTATTCTGCCTCTGCAGGATGAATAACTTTGCTGAAGTGATCATGATCTGCGTACCTTGACTCCATCCAACACTGCTTTGATGACACTGGTGACTGCAGCAACATTTTCCTTGTCTTCCAAGTCAATGCCATCCAACATCACCTGGTCTGCCCAGCGAATGAGGTTGGCCAGACTCTGGTAAACTCTGTTATGGCAGGACAACAGGGCCGAGCTAATGGGACGAAAGGGTGATAGTTGGGTGGGATTAGAAGTGCAAACTAAATAACAGTATACCATCCTCAGATGCTGCGTATAAGCACCTAGGGGGGTGTTAAAGCGTCTTTCACCGAAATGTTGACTCAAGAGTATAAATCCACCGTAGGGTAGAATGGGTGTTCTTGTTGCCTTTGGTGAGTGGGCCCCATTCAGAACCAACATTAAGGTGTGGTATGGGCCTGTGTTGACAGGCCCCTACAGCAATATCTCTACACAACTCCCACCTAAGCAAAGGACACATCTAACAAAAAGAGCTGCAACGACTGGCTGCCAAGCAGTCAGCGGCAAAATTAGTCAACGATACATTTCGTAGTTAACGGGTCAATAGTGATGTCAGCAAGTGTAGCCCACATTATGCAATGCCATGCACGACAATGTTTCACCGAGGCGAATTGAAGTCATCACATTGAGCGGGACACCTTGCTTTTCCCGTAACTACATGCATTGACTAGTGAGAGGGAGAGGAAAGAGAAGCAGCACAACAAAAAAATAAAAGAAATTATCTGATTGACAAACATGGAGATAAAAATATATTTCATATTCTTGGTGTTCCATGTTTACCTTTAATCATTCCTTTGACACTAACTAGATGGAACTTATTTAGTTGCACATGTTACACTTACAATTACGGCTCTTTTCGATTCTTCCTGCCATCACCTCAAACATGCATACTAGGCTAATTGGTAATACTAAACTGGACATGAGAATTGTCCAAGGTGTACCTAACCTTTGTCTTATGACAGCTCAAGAAGACCTCTATAACCTTAATCAGGAATAGGTGGGTGTGGAGAATTGATCCATAAATTATATGCAACACATATAGGAGTCATTTTTTTCTGTGACGATGTTAAAAATGATGTTGAAACCTTTCACCAGCAATATGATTATTCACCCATGCATTCAAACACTCACTACTGCCCATCTTATTGATTTGAATTGCTTGTGAACTTGAATCAGACTCCATCCACACAGTGACAGACAGAGAAGGGTGACTACCATGTAATACTTGAGATTGAGATCCCGTAGTTCCTCACGCCAACCCCACCTGAGTGACTACTTTTCACCATTGACTGTGGCAATCCATCTGTTTATTGCCAGATGCAAAAATCAATCAATTTCAAAGCTGCAGAGCTACATGGGCACAGATTGCGGGGGCCATGACACGTAAACAAACCAGATAAGTTGTTCTCACAAGCCTGACAGACAAATTTGCACATCGGCTAAGGTCATGTTTACATAGAAAAGTTTCACAAGTGCCATTTAAGAAGGCAGTTAAATACAGAGATTCTGCTCTTAGGCTGATATACTTTAAAGGTCATATTCATCCTCAGCCTCACATTAGATGGATGGGCTGTCATGTCATGTAAGAAACCTTGGCAGGGAATTTATTTAGGATGCAGAAAGAATTCTACTTCAAGTCAGCAGTGAACAAGCGGAAATTTCTGTCTGCACTGGCCACAGCAGGAATAATAACAGCACTATTCTTCATGTCATAACAGCAGGGGTAAATTGTTACTAGACGCTACAGATGTTTTTTTTCCTCTCTTCGCTACAGAAAAATGTGATTAAGGCCTTCGGATGTAAAACTCTCACCTGTGCTGTATGCGGGCCTCAACCGGGACCAGCGGTAAGATGGCCTCCAACACCTTGCTGGCCGAGCCTGGCAGCATCTCCAGCACCTTCTTCTCCACCACCATTTTGTCCACGATTGTCTTGAAGTAGCGCAGGGCACTGACCACCTCCTTCTCCTGCTCCTCCAACCGGCTCACCTTCTAAACAGTGAGAAGAGGACTGTCAAACTCAGATTTTTGGAATTTTGAAATACACACACACATATATATACATATATATACAGTATATATAAAAACACCATGGTGGCGGTGTTGTAAAAAGTACACACTCTTAAAAATACTGCTACTTTCACTTTGTAAGCAATGCTGAGCATTGCAGGCAAATCGTCTTCCTGCTAAGATACCATTACTTCCACATTGTCCCTGCAATGAGCGTCCTTTTCAATGACCATCCATCAAGCCATGTGGATTAAAACCATCTCCATACAACACAGCAGCAGACTCTTCCATGCCCCTGTGGTCTTGTGCACGGGAGTTGTGAGAGAAAATATATTAATTACACTGAAAGCATTAAGAGGGAGTGGGGGAGTACAATAAGGAAACAGCCTTGTTCCATTCATGTCTTTATAGGTCCAGACACCTGCCGTCTGGAGCCTGTGGGAACCAGCAGGGAAACTTTCACACACAGACACACAATGGAACATGGGAGCACCGACCATTAAGGCAGGAAAACCACTACTGCACAAACAGGCAGACGCACAGAATAGCTTCCCATAACACAAATACACGTGCTTGACAGCACTAGCATTGCACACACCTTGTTGACGGGCTTCTCGGCACTCTTAGCTGTTGGCTCAGGCTGCAGTTGCTTGCCCTTCTTGGATGGAGTCCTTTTGATCTTGGGAGAGTGGAACTTGTCCATCAGCTTCATGGTGAAAGAGGACAGGTGGGACCGCTGCGAGTCTGGGGACAAAGTAGAAAGAAAAGGACTAAGTGACGATATGGGGAGGAAGGGGTAGATTCAAACAATCATGGCAGATATCACATATAAATTATACCATGTGTCAAACAAACTTCATCTTTACGTTGCAACTGTTTGTGGTAAATTGGAATTGACAGTTTCCACACAGTGACTGCAATTCCACAATGGGCTCAAGACAATTCACTATACACACACACACACGTACACATGCAATCTGTTATTCTGTCTCATGAGCCCTCCCACCAAACGCCATCATGTAGAGACGTCTAACAGAGATGAGCGGAATTGGACAGTAGGAGTGCAGTCTTCTGATTCTCTGAATCCTCTCTTATCAGCGGAAATGATGAGAGGAAATCTCCGATTGTGAGCTTTCATGAGCTGCAGTAATCCAGGCATAAAAATGTTCCCCATTGTTCCTTCTATACAACTGTGCTTCTTCCCGTTGCTGATTCCAAGTGAAATACGAGGTTTTGCTGAGGCAGCCACGGACTACAAAGGATGTCAATCAATATGTTGTAAAGTGGAAAAAAGCAGGAGTGAAACTTCTTTCTCTGAGAATCTGAGGGATGAATATATTCTGAGAATGGTAAGAACTCCTCCTGAATGAAGTCCAGCTAAATTCATCACATCCATCTGTTCAAGGACTTCATTTGGAGTTTCTTCCCTGTGAATTTGCAATACAAATTACATTCTCAAGCACGCTCAAAACCAAAAGTGTTCCCTCAGGCAATAATGTGGTGACCAACAAATAATACATAACAAACTGGTTCCATTAAATACTGATTACCAGCAAAGTGCTGAATGTACTCAATGAGAGTGCTAATCTGCATTGCTCTCTGGAATGCAACATGTTCCTGATTAGCTATTCTCTCTTGTATCACAAGACAAAAAATCATGTTATATTTCAATGAGAGATGCATGCCACATATTAAATTTGAGTGATTTGTAAATCACTTTTGCTGCCTTACTGGTTAATCGATGACGGATGATCCACAGAGGGTGAGTGACTCAAAGTGAGTCTGCACACCGACACACACAGTCTCTTACTTGTCTAAGCCCTTTGCTGCAACTGTCGGAGTTGCTAGTGTGCAACTTGACATACTCCAATACTTAATTCGTTCTGAAATGCCAGAGGGTATGCCACATGTGCAGAGTGCCAGTTCTAGCGCTGTCTGCGAGGAAGCCCCGAGGCGACGTATACCTGTGGTTACCAGCTTAGCCCAACCGCTTTGCAGGCACATTTCCAGTTCGTACTGTAGTTTCGTGAACAACATGCTTTTGATTGTGCTGTAGCAGATGCGTGAATTATGTCTGATCTAATCTACCTGGTCCTGCTACCTATGTGACCAGCATAAACTGGTCTAAACATTACAGTGACATTACCCCAGTGAATCACCTTTAGTATTGAGCGCCATCATGCATCCCAAGGCCTCTGCTGTCCTTTCACACAACTCAAAACCTGTGTTTAGCCACAGAATCGCCCCCTACACTAGAGTTCTCTGGAAGCAGAGAAAGGACAAAAGCAATACAGAGTCAGGGGAGTGAAAAAAGCCATTCACAAACTTCTCTGTCAAGGTAGTGAAGGCTATTCAGCAGTTTCACAGTTGAGTCAGCCACAATTGGCTCACTCTTTCTCCCTCTCGCCTACTGCTGGTTGTAGCTACGGAAAAGCAACACCTAATGTCTTGTGAGAAAAATCTGACGAGTCATTCGCAGAGTTGACAAGGTGAAGTGTCAACTCAGTGAAAAAAAATGTGTAATGACAACAACGCTGAAACGGTCTGAAGATACCATAAGCACGAGTGGCTGTGGAGTGTTTCTACACAACTCCCATTTACATTTCTTCATAATTCACATAAAAATTAATCTCCTTTTTGCTGTGTTTGGCTCTGTGGACAGAACACTTGTTATGCTCAGCTGCAGCCCAAAGCAGTGACATGAGCATCATAAACAGCACTTGTGCAACAATAAAGACTATGGCTCATCCCAGCGCTATATGAACACTGGTCGGTGCTCAGTGCTCCCTGGAGCCCCACTGCGTTCCACTCTGCAGCCTCGCCATCTCCTTTACTTTCTGTGCTGTGGGCAACACAAGCATAAAATAGCACATGGTGAGAAGCGTGATTGTAATAGTTTGTACCAGGGGAGAGACGGCAAAGTATCAATTTGCCGAGATAGTGCTTATGATGTGTAAATAAAAAGCAGTGAAAGGGCTGAGAAAATTTTATTACTCGGGGTTGTGTATGTTAGAAAGAATCTGTGTGTCTGTGTGTGGAAATCCATCCTGCTTGGGACATCCCCCACTGTGGGGCTGCCTCAGCAGACACCCCCCCAAGCCAGCTTGAGCACAACCTGTTAGCTCGGCTGACATGCTGTTTAAAATAACAGGTCTAAAATAACTGTGGGTTTGTCTGCACATCAGCTGGTGGGGGAGCTGGTGGGGAGAGGAGAGGGTGGTCCCTTGCTCATCTGCCCAAACTGGTGAAGAACTAGGGAGAGATTGCTGTCAAACCTTTGCTGATCTTTGTAATGTGAGCGTAAGAAAAAAAAAACTGAATCAATTTCATATGAATGTCCAGTATTAAAGTAGAAGCAGGTAGTGTGAGGCACAGGGAAGCAGCAGCAACGTCGTTCAAAAAAATAACACCATGGAGTGTAAGAAAAATAGGATATATGTTGTTTGGGTGCTTTCCCATTTATGCTGAGTGGCACCAAAACTAACTGGACATCCCTAAATGTGTGCAGGCAGGTACACTGTTTTACAGGTCGTGCATGGTAATCAAATTTGCATATTGTAGGGTATATGCAGTGATATGAGCAGGAAATATATTCTCCATTCCCCCTCCTGAGTGTGTTCCTGGACAGAGTATCACATGAGGAAGATACGGGATCCTTTCTCCTGACAGTGATTCTGCAGCATTTGACTGGTGACATATGAGCATGTCCAGATCTGACTGAGGGCACCCCAGGCAGACAGATTGATCTGTCTCTTGTTGCGTACAGGTGCGACGCATGTGCGACAGCTGCACAGGCCCTCGTAGGGCCCCACAACCTCCTCTCACCACACACACACACTCCTAAGAAAAGATGACTATTGGGAGTGGAAGGATAAAGGGGAGGCTAAGCTTAAGGTTACACACACAGCTGTCACCCTCCTGTTGCACTCCTTCAAAGGTGTGTGTGTGTGTTTGAGTGAGTGTCTGTCTAAATGTGTGTGTGTGTGTGTGTGTGTGTCTGAGCTTGTCAAAAAATTACAATCTAGTGTCTTAGAGGTCACTGTGCCAGCTGTTCAGATGGACAGAAGGACAGAAGTGGAAGAGCTATCTCACATTGGAGACAGATCAACTATGCATTCCAAGAGCTTCTGCAACTAATTCATCTCCTTTGCCGTTCGCACCCACACCCACAGAAAAATACCCTGAAAAGGTTCACACACACAACAGAGTGAAAGTGAAAGGAAAAGTATACAAACACGGAGTGTTGTTAATGAGTACCCTGCCTGTAACGAGGACCTGTTTGTCCATGAACTAATCGGGAGAGCGACGCACTGTCTCCTGTGCTATAAAATAAAAACCACTGAAGGAGCTGTACAAAGTATCTCTACGGAGAGGACCAGCTGTGGAGCAAGAGATTGGAATGCAGGCCCAAGTCATGTGAGATGGACAGCAGAGGGGAAAACGAGGAGGAAAAAGAGAAACATCCAACAGGAAATAGTTAAGTGCTTAGTGAATTTTGTATTCTCACATGGTTCGATGTTCTCGATCCAATGAGGAATCCTCTAACAAAATACAAAACATCATACTTGGCGGCACTGTTTATCTGCATGTGTTTGTGTGTGCGTGTGTATGCAGGTAATAAAACTATACTATGTGGTATGACTACACAGTACATGGTCCCCATGAGGGATCAGGAAGAGCAGAAATAGAGAAGGAAATTTGGTGATGGTTCTTGCAGGTTCCAAAAAGAGAGACTATATAAAGAACATTAATCGACAAAATGATACCATGTATCAGGACTGTCCTACCATCCATCTATCTTATCACAATTTCTAAATAATCAGATGGGATGCAGGAGAGGGATCCTATGTAGTAGAGCTTATGATTGTCAGCAGAAGATGACAAATGCAAAAGAACCACTTGTGAAATACCCCAAACACATTCCAGACATCAAGGGGGTGGATCCGTCGATAGCCTACATGTCATCTCGCCCATTTTCATCATCATGACAACCACGACAAGGACCCCATGGGCTGTTCCCAGGATTTGAATCTTGTCAATATAAGGCTTCTTAAAAATGCTTGGCTTGTTTTATTGTCTACCTCTATTGATGCTTCATTTGTTCGTCTTTCCTCTGAACTCTGCGTCTCGCAGACTAACAGCATCGATACAAATGTAACACAAGTGGCAATTTACAAAGGCATGCCCTTCTAAAATCGGTGGCCGGGAGAGACGTCATACCAAACATGGGCCAGTAGTTGGGAGCAAATATCAATGCAGCGTTGGAAGTGCTCTGCACAATGTTTCATGAGTATAGATGGGGCCAGTCTACCGTGACTAACACGTGGCCGCAGATCGCAAGGCCAATGTATGAGGTAAATCCATAATCGCTCACGCGCATTCGCACAAATAAAACTAAATCTGTCTGCAACTGCAGTGTGTGCAGGTGTTGGAAAGGAAATGGATTTCTGCACATTTTGAAAGAGCACTGAAAAATATACCATTGCAGGGATTAAAATACGTAGATGCTTCCAGTGACTCCAAAGTAGTGGTTAATTCTGCATGTCTTCACACTGATTACGTGTATTCATACTGACGGCATGTGATGGTTTGGTCAATTCCCAGGAGTTCAGACATTGTTGTGTCCTGTCCTCTGATATGAAGTGGTTGCAAAGGACCCCATTTACAGCCTCTATGGAATCTATCCATTGTAAGGGTTTTAGGTTTCACCTGACATCTCCAGCAACTGCAAGTTTAAGTGTCTATGGTGAGGAGAAAAAAAAAACAAAAAACATGGGGCAGCATGTAAGGACAGATTCAGGAAATGCCTCACCTTAATCTCTGGGTGACACACCTTGTTTTCCTGGACTGAATTACTTCAGTGGTGGTGTCATTCTTTGATTCTCAAGAAGGGAATCATACTTTGATGGTAGGCTATGATCTGGCTGATGACTGTAGCATTCATTCTGTAATCATTGTGTGTTTGTCAGTTTATGAATTCATTTGAAACTCAATTCGATAGAATTCCATATTGGCTGACAAGGGCCCAGAGTAGCTACAATTATTTTGTCTTACAAAATTTCTTTTTATCCCTTTACAGAAGTAATACAGTATTTTGTGTGTTTCGACTTGCCGCAACAAAGTGCTCTTTATGAAACCACACCACTTCTTCATTAACAGCGCCTGACTGAAGCAGCGCTGCACTCTGGACTGATCGCTGGTGTTTTGGAGGTGGGTGGAACCGTTCAGGTCTGTGTATTGTGTGGTGGCGTAAACATTTACAAGTCTCTTGCCTCAATGCTTTCTCTGTTACACCATCGCGCCACATAGAGCTTCTTCTTCCGTGGTTCCCTCAGCCCACACAGACCTTTTCTGCCATATTCCACTCTGCTGCACGACAAATCTACCTTGGCCATTGTTTTAAACAGCAATTCTGGTTTGAGCGGCACCAAACAGCAGCACAAGACAAGACATAGCTGTCCATTCTGAATAAACCACAGGCCATGATGGACACTCATTTCTCTATTATCTTGCAAGCTGACGTCTGACCTTGGTGCAACTGCACAATATAGCGAACTTGATCAATGGGTGAGCATGGAGGTTTACATGAAACAGAGGGTGCCCTGAGGTATGGGTCAGTACATTGTGCTTTGTACCACGCGTGCACACATAACCACAGACATCTATGCCCAGACAGACAACAACGAGCACACAAAGAGTCTCATTCACGAAGCGAGGCTGCTGAGAGGACACTATGAGCCCGTACGCTCAACAACAAATGGCAGCTTTTCCCCATCAGATGAGGAGATACCACTCACCCATATGTGTCAGAAAGTGTCAGTCTCATACTACTTGTCCCACTTCAGCAAACCTGGCAGTGTGCCCACAAACCCCGTGTACAATGCTTGCTACATACTGGGGTGACAGGGGACCCTGAAAAGGTTTATTTCCTCCAAGGTGGCATCAACCTTACATTCTACATCTTGGTGAAAAGGCATACGTGTCGCAAAAGGAGTTGGAGAGGGCGGAAAAAAAAAAAAAAAAAAAAAAAAAAGATAATATTGACAAAGGAGGCAGGAACTTGGGGTTGCAACACACCTGCACACACACACACACATAGTAAAAAGCATGATGTGTATCTCAAGTAACCATTTGAATTGTCAGTCCTCCTTCTATGGTAAAAAAGGAAGAGAAAACACTGAGAAAAGACTACCTAAACACACCTGCAGTCAAATCAATGTGACAACATGAAAATAGTTTACTGAGGGAAACCTCAGCCAATCTCTACTATGACACAAGTCTTATCACTAGGGATGTCCGATATTGGCTTTTTTGCCGATATCCAATAATATTGTTCAACTCTCATTTTACCGATACCGATAACAGCCGATACTGATATGTGCGCCCGTAAACGCTTCAGGGGCGAATAGGCACTATTTCGGTGTAACGCAAGCATTATATTATTTTTATCTGTCTTTATTTTATCGGTTGTAAGGCAAAAAAATCTGATACCGATATTGCATTTTTATGCCAATATCGGGCCTAATATCGGTGGGCCGATATTATCGGACATCTCTACTAATCACCCAAACTACCTTTGTGTGTCTGACATCAGAGGGCGGGCCGGGCTCAGTCAAGGGAGGGGGTTCATGCAAGGAAATCTCCATGCACATGCATGTGCAGTACACACCATCCCTGGATACCCCTCCTGTTCCTTCCCCCTTAACGCTGATGTTAGTGGCACCATTTCCCGTCCCCCGTCTCTCTCATTCACAACCACTCCCTCTTCTCTGGACATGCTAAGAGAGCCAGACCAGAGCGCCCTGCCGGTGCTTTTGACTCTATCAAAACTTAAAGCCAGCAGCAACCAACCAATGGACCGACCAACCAAACGGCTCACACAACCAACACACACATACACACACACACAAAGAGAGAGAGAGAGAGAAAGACAGAAGGACAGAGAGAGAGAAAGAAAGAAAGAAAGAAAGAGAGAAAGACAGACAGACAGAAGAAAGGAAGAAAGAAGGAAAGAAAGGAAGAAAGAAAGAGAGAAAGAGAGAAAGAAAGAAAAAAGAAAGAAGAAAGAAAGAAAGAAGGAAAGAAAGAGCAGAACTTCATGAGATGAGGAAGCTCACTCACGACAACAGATTCACGCAAAACTGTCAGATTTTTCGACTAACCTTCCTCGTCATCCAAAAGCATGTCTGTAGCACTTGGCTTTAAAGATGAGACGGAGGATTCAGCAGACCTTGCTGAACATAGAGTATGTATCACCTGTCGCAACACTGATATGCTGAAGAACCACAAGTTGCTATATATACAGAACACCGGAAACAACAGAGAAACTGTGAAAAGCAGAACTCCTCCCTTCTTCAGTATAAAATGAGTCACAGCTCTCTGTGAATGGCAGCAGTTTAGAAGTGGAAATAGGCAGGATGAAGCTCTCCAGGCAAGAGACAGCCCCACACTGGCCAAACAGCAAAATAAATATCAATATCTCTTTTTCCAAGCAACAACACAGAGTAAGAAAAAGACAAGAGGAGCATAGGCAGCAGTGTTGTTTTGAGTAAATGCCCTCCAGTAGAGAGGAGCAGTACCACTCTCTCTGTGTTGGAGTACCACAAAGCTGCTCTTGTCCACACAGCAGGCTACTCCTCAACCTCTCCAGTCCATACAACCCCTGCATTGGTCTGGACTGATGGATCAATGCCAGTGAGAAAGATGAGATGTTGTCGTTTAAAGGGTTTGTGTCAAGATGGATAAACAGTGATATAATTGCTTGTTGGCGTTCTAAATATAAAATGAAAATGAAATACTCAATGAAACACTCAAAAAAAAAAAAGAAAAAAAAACATGGGAAGAGAGCACAACCTAAGTGCCTTTCTCTCAATTATGCATTTTCATCCTCTGTATTTCTTCTACACAGTACTCCACCTCCAACTAATTAGGAGCCACGCGTTACTCTCTATCACACAACATTAAGATTCTGCTCCACAAGCTGTCATGTATAATTCTGTGTTTACGTATGCACTGTCAAAATATGTTGCTGTGCACTAAATATATATTGCTAAAAAATAAAGTAAGGTTCCCATGTGTCGTGTGTATCTTAAAACCTTGTCAACATCCATAGTCTTTAACAATGATGAATAATGAGAGGAGTAGAATAATAAATCAACCGAGGCTGCACTCATTTCCATGCATTAGGCTGGACTTGTACTGTTAAATTATTCATTTCCAAAAGTTCTGTCTTCATATCTGCACATTATCCCCCAAGTGGTGCATCGATTGGCTCGTGTTTTGCCCAAAGCTAAACTAAGAATGCTGAACACACATCTACTCTGTATGCTTCCACGGGCCATGTAGATCTTGTATTTCAGGGGTTCTGGTCTACCTTAACACATGAACTTCAACAAAAGCTCGCCTGCATTTGCTGCTATCAGATGGCAAGGCGCTCAGAACACAACCTGTGTGACAGGACATCAAGAAATGTTGCATCGTCCACATTTGGAAGGAATATACAATCAAAACGTTACATCATTGAAATGAATAAATATTTAATATAAATGTGATGGAATGACCTACAGGAAAACTGACCTACAGGAATATAAATTAATTAAAAAAAAAAAAGATAATAATATTACATAAAATAATATAAAAGAAGATAGTAAATAATTGAGCATTTCTAATTTTGTCAACATCTTTAGGTACCGATCCAATTCCCGGGGGCAAAATGAATTCTATTTCTTTCATCGACGTGGTTTCAGGCTGTTTCAAATACATATTGTGTCAGTCAGCGGGGGAAGTAGGTCAAGTGAAGACAGGCACGCACACTTAAATGGAGAGCCTGTGGTTTGCCCACAGGGCGAGGGGCTCACAATTTCTGACAGAACACGCACATACACGTGCACTACAGAAAAATGATGACTTATTGGTGGGCAATGTCATCTCCTCCGTCTCTTCCTAATTCAAGCAGGAGTCGGAGAGTGGCACGTGCAGCGAGACATCGCTCCCATTATGCGTCATCCTTCAGCGATCAAACTGTGTCATGGCAGCATTGGAATAATGTGACACTCATTTGACACTTGCCGTTATTGTTATATATCGTTTGATATTGTTAGTAGTGAAAAGAAAATGTTTCATCTTGCTCTGCTCTTTGATCGGTACACATTTTTAGAGTTTCGTACCACATCAATTTAACCATAACATCTACAACGCTCTAACAGGAGCATTTCAAGAGACAGCATCAAACTTTTCACATTTCTTTTAAGACCTGCACTAAATACACGCAATTGCAGAGACAAGTAATGGTGTGTGCTAACTTAAACTGCTCAGGCAGATTTATTTCGATAAAAGCACTGGTTATTGTCAGTTTTAAAGTGAAAATTGGTGTGTGCAGAACAGTTGCAGACTAGAATCCCTCCTGACAGACGAAAGTCATGACTAGAGACTTGTCAGCAAAATGAATATAGACACAGACACATTAAAAAAAAAAGAACTGAAAATACTGTTGTTGACTTTTCACTTGGTGCCCTCAAGTCCTGCTGGTATGGGCTCATCTGAATGTGCGACATCAGTTGTAAGAATCCAATACATTTCATACTAAGAACATACGATAGCAACATTTTGAACGACTAAGACTTAAAATTCTGAAGTTGCCATGTTCATCTTCAGTGACTGACCAGACTTGTATCACACATATATGGTTTTACAGTTTGCTGTAACCAGATTCTGAAACAAAAATCCATCCCATGTTTTGAGCTATGCCTCTTATTTTGCAAGTCAGGTGAAAACAATGACTGTGCTGAGGTTACATTGTGCAAGCCCACGGCTCTATTTCTAAGTTCTTTTCCAAGCAGCAGAGGTTGGCACATTTTGCGGTGAACGCAACCAAAGCTTTGGGACCTTTTTTTGTCTGCAGCAGGTTGTTATGCCCTACGAGATACATTAGTCACTCTGCCCAACCTTCTGAAGTCCATCACAACTGCAGGAGCTGGGTAATCCCACCAAATCAGACAAGATACACAATCAGAGACCCCTCTTGCTGCCTGCTGAGCTGTAAATGCTCCAATTTATTAAGCTGAGTGCAGAGGAGGTCGACATGTTTTCAAAAACAGTGTTATAGCACTCTGCAGTGTGTAATTACACAATAATGGACTCAACTACCTTCATTATGGTGCCTCTGTGTAAAACGGACCCACCAGGGTGGATGAGTTCACTTAGCTTAACGGGGGAAGCACCAGCTCATTGCAAACATTAATAACTGAAACACAGCTCTCCCCATAGAGGGGTCAATAAATAGGCTCGACCTGCAAACCAATGCAAGGCAGTCAGGATATACTAAAACACAAAGATTAGTGGCTTCAAAAGAAATTGGACATTGTCTTTAGAGTATCCACATCAGATCATGCCCACAGCTGACGCAATTTCCACCTCTACTTAAGAGTATCTAAGAGCTGCCACTGGCAACAAAATGCTCAGGCGCTATGGGGGGCGCCAAGACAGTCAAGTGAGGAGAGAATATGCAGAGCCGCCTCCCCAGGCTGGGTCCACCCAAGCCTTGAGCAAAGCAAAATGAGCACCTTCAAAAAAGCCACACGACACAAAAAGCATAGCAAGGAATGTCCAATTGCATTTCATTGTGCCACTGAGCTTATTTTACATCACATTAAAGCACCTAAACTTACATCTGCAGACCTGAAACAAAGCAATACTTTGAGGCTAGACATACATTTGCATCTCCAGAGCTCAGGTCTGAATGATAACCTGTGTTTCTGCACCCATCAGTTCCATAAAAACTGAGAGAAAAACAAGAATAAATGCAGCACTTCTTGAATTATCTGAACTTTGACCAGTGGGGCCAGTTGCTGTCTGTTCTACCACCTCTCTTTCTACCGCCTCCCTGATGATTTCAGATTTTTGTTTTCCACGACTTTTAGCTCTGCAGTCATCAAAAAAAAAAAAAAAACACAGTACAATCGCAACACCATCCACTTCCTTCTTCAAATATCAACGGCCCTACTTAAATAGCCTCACAAAAACATATTCAAAGTCTTACAAGTTTGAACAATATTTAATAGTCCAGAGTTAAGGGCATGGAAACATATTTTTGAAGTGTATACACACTATTGCAGACTGCACCGGAGTAATGACCATGTGTCAAAGGAGGTAAAGATTTTCATGTCTGTACCTGTGTCCTCATCTAGATCGCCCTGAAGAGAAGAGTCTGCATCTTCCAAGGAGGGCTGGCCCCTCCAGTTTATGTTCCCCATCCAAAGGCGTTGTATATTCCAATCTGCTGCTGATCCTCGAGTACTGAGGAAACCACCACTGCCCAATGACAGCTTAAGCGGGACCTCTGGGAGTGCTTCAGCTTTCCTGCCAATTGTTACACCTTATTTGTACCGATGACTTGCTGGTCGGGTGGGTCATTTTCACCTGCTTCCGAAGGGCCGTGCTGAGAGTTTGTAACGCAGACAAGCTCGCCCTCATGACCTATTCTCACTCCACTCAGACATGGTGCTCACCACTAAGGAGGAACAATCCGCATATAGCACTGGCTCTGAGAGGACAGTGGGATTTGAAAAGTAGTGCTCTTTTCCCCTCTGTTGGAGTGCTAATTTGACAACTCTCGTAAATGTCTGGAAAATGCGATTGGAATGATCATATAATCCCTGGGCAGCACGTCTGAGCAAGGCAGTCTAAAAAGCCATCGGTGGTCCTGGAGAGGGGCCAATCCCGCAGTTATCTGAAGTGTGGATGCATTGAGGAGGCAGAGGACCGGACCACGAGCAGGGATAAATCACCTGTTTTCTGGCATGTAGGCCAGCAGGCTGCAGTGAAATCAAGCAGATCATTGTCCCCTACTTCCTAGAGGAAGAATCACAAGAAGACAAGTAGGATGATAGCATTCTCCATTAAAGCTGAACATCTGGTCAAAAATTGGTGAGGAACTCTGTAGATTGTTGAGTAATATTGTGGCAAAAACCACGCCAAGTCTGAGAATACCTTTTTAGGTGTGACAGTGTCCACATCGCAAAGACGCTACAGCAGGCCCCAGCAGCCGTTTACCCATGGTCAGGTAACTCTCCAACATCTCATCCATCCATCTTCTCTCTCCTTGCAGGGACTCAATTCCCATCAACACGCTCTCACCTCCTGTCTGTCTTTGTCTTAGTGCTGTTCCCGCCCTCACTCCTCTCTCCCATGCGAGGCACACAGAAAACTAATTATGACGAAGCTAAGCCTGAATGGGAAAAGCAAGCCTCTCATTCTGTGGGGAGAGGCAGGGTGAAACAATCCCCACCATCAAACCTCAAAATTGCAACATGTCCAAAGCCAAGGCCCACAGCTCGCCCTCTACAACAGCAGGATTATTCGTTGGGAATGAGCGTAATCGGCCGAGAAACCCTTTTGTAATCACACTGACTCGAGCTCTTGCTTGCGGTGCTGGTGACCGAGGAATGTGGGCCTGCTATTTTTAAACAACAGACAAAAAGATATTTCAGTGTGACCACTTAGCAAACAAAAAGCCATCAAAATGATTTACACTCCTGTGTTAGCTCCTGGAATGGCTGTGAGTAAACTCGCATCAGAGCCAACACTTTAAAGGCAAACACACAGATGCACACCCGAATGCTACGTTTGGGGTCCGTAAAGGAGACTAAAATAAGGAACTGATGGATCAGTTCCACTGTGCTTTGCTGGGCTAATTATAAATCAGTGTTTCTTCCTGAACTTTGTTACCAACACTGATATACTAATACAGTTTCAAAGCACAAAATTGCAACAAGCCATGTCTCAATGTTATTGTCTATGCAGTAAAAGTGTCAGACAACGAAAGGCACATTGGTATCTCGCTTGAGGCGCAGGGCGTGTGATAGTTAAATCCAAATAAAAGCCTGTTTCCTGAAACATACAATTGTGTTTGCATGTTCGCGGTTATAATTCTGTTGAAGTTCTTATTGGCACTAATTTAGGACAAAAAGAGCAAGACGTTGGATGTTGCCATGTCTTTCGTGAATACACAGCTACAATTACAACTGCAGTAATGACACATTCCAGCACAGACATTTAAATTGAAGAGCCTATGACCTCAGTTGTAGTTGGTACATTACACTCCCAAAAATGAAAGTCAGAACACCTGCGATTGCACTACGTCAATGTCTTGTCTTGGAGTGATCAAGACAAGACATTCGAGTGACAAAGATTCTATTTTTTTGCTTTGTAAAGTTCAGTGGAATATCATGTGTAAAAAATATCCTGTGTATATTAGCATATTGGCCATTCAAATCCTGGTTCAGTTCAACATGAGAAAGCTTTGGCTTGACTGACAGCCTGACTCTTCTCAGTTCCCCACTGAACAAATGTGACACCCATGCTTGAGTTATCTTTGGAAATGCCATCCTCCAAAAATGCACACAACAAAGTGCAGAGACAGGCCTGCGCAAGCAATGACAGCGTTTTCCCCTCAAGAGACAAATACTCAGTGACGGCACAACACAGTATCCGTGGTTGTAAGGATTTCTGTTAGAGCAGCCAAAGACTTTGGAGAAGCCTTAAACACAGCCATATACCTTCTACTAAGTCTTTATGTCCATAGATGTAATTACGCAGGCAAACTGGATACGGCACATCAGTTGTGGTCTCTACTAACACATTAAAGTTATACAGTGCATTTATAATCAAATCAGACGCATTTTAACAACCCAACCTACAGTACATGTTTATGTGCAGCTAAGGTTGGTTACTACTCAATTTGTGTCTTCATTAGATTGACTTTAAATAGTCCTTAATGAGAGAAATCTTATCCCTCCATTCCCACATCAGTAAGGTGGCTGGGGAGCGGTTACGATTGATTCAGTGTCTTAGTCCAAGACACAGTCACTCTGGAATGAGGCTGGAATGAGACCAGCAACCTCCCACTTACATGATCACTGCCATACTCTCTGAGCTACAATGCGCCTATTTTTATGTATCGATCGAAATTTCTAAAAAATGTATTGCGCTTCATTGACCACAGCCGATAAGGTAGTTCAATCCGTTTGCAAATTTCGTGTCTTCACACAATCAGTGGCCACCTTTCAACTGATACTGTTTCATCTAAGCTTGGAATCCCCTAAAGATGATGCAGAGCACAAAGCATAGGTGTTACCATGGAGACCAGACTTCATGACTTCTTACGGTCTGCTTTTGGGTGTCTACACAAATAGGATGTTTAAGGGAATCAGGGTCAACTGACAAACAGTTGAAAACTCAACTTCCATCTGCTGAATGATGAGCTTGAATGCAGAAAAACTATGATTTTAACTCAGAAGACTCACGTTTCCACTCAAACGTGACCATATGCAGTCATCTTTCTGCATGACACGGAGGGATCGGAAACTTTTACGCTTATGAGGCCAAGAATGGGTGAGCGAGTGCTGGATGACACTCCCTCTGCCGCAGCAGCAGCAGCTTTTGGATCTCATATTTGGAGCGCGGGTGGTTGCGTGAGTGCGTGTGTGTGACTTTTACTGCTGGCATCACTAGACAGGGCTGTGCTCGGGACGAAGCTGGGAGACAGCTGGCGAACTGGGATGCAAGTGGAACTGGCATGTCTTTAGTTTCATCCCAGGAGCAAAGCCGAAACCACCCCGTTTCCCTCCACAACTGCCGACGTCGACAGGCTTTTCCACTTGGGAAACGTACCGTGTGAAAATAACACAACAGTTGTGGAATTAAATGTGCCACGTGCGCAAGTTTTCAGTCCACATAGAACGAACACACACACACACACACACACTTCACAAGCATCTTAGGCGTCAACGCACACAACTCCGGTGTGTGAGCTGGGCTAGCGTTAGCACCAGCGGTGCTAGCCTCTTAGCCGCTGTAGCTTTAGCCGTCCGTTACAAACCCTCGCGGCCAACGCTGGACCGTGAACCAGCGGACAAGTACCTCACGCACATTTACTTCATTACCGAGCGTTATGTTGTCACACCGTTCACACAAACAAGCATTTTGCTGACGAATGTTACTCCATTGCGACGCATCAAAACAATCAAAGCACGGCACATTTACTACGTTGTCTGAGCTAAGTGTGTGCGTGTGTGAATGGTGAGTCGGTCGCCGGTGAAGAACCACACTCCTTAAATACACTACGTGTATAAAACGGTGTTCTTCCCATTAAATACCTCACAGCGTCCATCTCGTCAAATTTGTGGAGAACTAAGTGGCCAAGAGTGAGAAAGATTTACATTTCTGTTCCGTAGCTACCCCAGACCCACTGTTAAAAGCCCACTGAGAACCGTTTGTTCCAGATAGTAAGACGGGCTAACGCCAGCTAGCATCTGGGGGTGACGATATATTTTGTCTGGGTGGCAAAATGGGAGCCCGTTATGTGGCTACAATTTGTAGATGATTTATGTTTCATATACCACACACCACATTGTCTCTGTTGCGAGCAAACACATGGGTCCGAGAAGATCCAACAGCCCATCCGTTACTCGGTGCTAATGAACGCCGTTATAAAAGCTCCCCGGAGCGGAGTGGGAGGCTGGAGTGTAGCCCGGCAGCTCTTACCTTGCTTGCTCTCTATTTTTCCGGACATTTTCGTCGCCAGCAGCTGTGATCCCACCCGCAGTTCAACAAAACGTTAAACGACTGTCGAGCCTCCCCGTGCGTCTCCTCCGATTATCCCCTCATTTTCCATACACCGAGGCGTCCGTGAGATGTTACCGCCGGCAGAGTCGTAGAATTACGGGCCACACGCATTGGTACGGTCAAAATCAGTCTTAGTCCGTATACGGGTGGTTTTCACTGGATGTACACACCGTACATACACACGCTATCGTCTTGAACCCAGCTGCGAGGTGGGTGCGTTCATCCAGCGCGACAGCGCCTCCTTGCGTCAGGAATTAGTAACCCCAATCTGTCAACAAGAGGATGGGTGGGATTCAATTGCCAGTTTAAAAACTTGTAATCAACTAAAGCTGTCGGGTGTGTCGAGACTTGGCTCACGGGAGTAAGTATCGCAAATGAGTTAATACTATAGAATTTTGTGCCTGTACGCCACATTCAGACAAATTCAATTAATTTACAGCGCAAGGCAGAAAAAAAGATCTAAAGCTGATGTCCTAGTTTATCTCTGTTTTGCACATGAGAGTAGACGCACACTGCAAACATTATACAGCATTTGTTTAGCATATTATCTCTGTTCTCTATGTATCGTTGGACATTGACCAAATGATGGAAAAGCACAGGATGCAGAGGAATGTATGTCATGTTACTGTGTTGTTTTTAAAGGAACACAAAAATCAATTTATTGCATTGGACCCCTAGGGACTTATGGATGACCACGGTTTGTCCCATAGAGAACAAATCCAATTGAATCCAGAAGCCAGGCACAGCAGCAGCAGGAGTAATTATCACACACAGTGGCCAGCACATCTACTGTCAGGACAAACTACCATACATATTTTGAAGATGGACAGAATGTGTTTGTTCAACAAAAACAAAGAAAAACGAGAGGAACGTGCACATCACAGAGGGAAATATGGACGGCTCACTTACGGACCTCTGTAACATTTCATACTTTATGGTGTTAACTTGTTTTGGGTTAAAAAAACAAAAGCATGTAGAAAACCTTTAGCTTTAAAGAAACTGCAGTGTTGCTTTCATGACATATGCTGCTTGGAATTCAATTGATGATATACAGATCCACTTTTCCAGCTCCTCACTGAGGTAATTTGTGGTCATACCCCCACCCCTACAAAATCTTTGCAGTATTACTCAGCCATTATCACACGTAATAAATCCCAAATTCCTTAGTATAGAGAGCAAATGTGGCTTCTTCAGATCTGCAGCACTGCCAAACTCCATTGAACAGCCCTCCCGTTCATTTTTTTAAATTTTTTTTATTTTTTTGATATCTAATCCTTGTTTCAATAGAATTCCGTGAAATGATGCATAGATAAAGCATTTAAGTTTACATTTCTCTTTTTTTATCTTCATTTCAAACTGGATCTGTCGAGTTCCCAATACTGAATGTACCTTTGCCTGTTGAATTCATTTTATTTTGGTTCCATTTAGATTTTTGTTGCCTTTTTCTTTGAATTGAAAAGGAGGAAACTTTCCTTGCTTTCATGGAGCTTTTGTATGGGTATAGGTATGAAATGTTTGTGTATATCTAAAGCCAATGAAATGTTGCATATCAGATTTGGTTATGCAAATAAAATTGATTTGTTTTGATCGTGATCTCAAGCTCCTTGGCACAGTGAAATTGTGTAGCCAAACTTTGATCTTGGGGAAACACAGTGGATCAGACAGGGAAGTTTGTTGGAAACATCTGGGAACACCTCTTGTGGATAAGGTTCTGGCCTTAGAAATGAATGCCTTGTTTCAAAGTATCCCAAGGCGTTAACCGCATCGGCTATAACAAAGAGCCACCAAATAGACATGTTGGGAACCTGAATTCAATGTTCAGGATGCAGCTGTTAAATAGTTTAGAGGTCATATGCCGACCATTCCCCAGTCACCAGCACTTTTCTCCTGAGAGGCAGATGAAAATGAGCAATGTAGTTTTACTTTTGGCAGCTGCAGTTTGCCATCCAGTAAAGCGTGCAACATCGAGTACAAAGTATACCATCATAGCTGTCCTGACTGAGTATATATTTTTGTGAGTATGTGTTAGAAATTCAATTTGTTTCTGGAAAACATCATGTTTGTTCATTGTGTTCAATTTGTCGTTTTGTTTACAGCCTGTAGTTCTCCCCTTGTCAACAAACGCACTCACTTCTTATCTTTCTATGTCAACGTGAGTCAAAAGTTCATATTTACTCTGGAAGTCCTTCAGCCTGATACTGTACCTAGGGTTGTGCAGCAGAAACCCCACCCATAACAACTGTGAAGTGCTTGCTGTGGGCGTGCTGGCGAGTGCATGAGTGATGTGACAATGGGGTGGAGTGTGAAGGTTTGTATGTGTTTATGCAGAGATGCTGGAATGCCTTCCCTCAAGCAATGGATTAAGTCACCGCAGTCTGACACTAGATTCTTGAGCAGTGTCAGACTTGTCAGAACAAGATGGGGCAGGAGGCACAGACTAGGTCTCTTCAAAGTGCCTCACTCTCTTTGACAAAAGAGACACGCTCTGTCGCAGGAACAATCTGAAGAGGCCTGGCAGCTGCTGAGAGAATAGAGTCGCCAACACAACTTCCCAAACATCGCCTCGCTCCCTGTCATTCAAGCCACTCAATTATTGTTATGGTGTCCAAGGAGGTGAGCAAGAAAAATGGGACGCACGGCAGGAACCGGTTGTAAGTCTTTTTCTATTTCTTTCTTTCCTCCTCTATATCTTGTTTCTTTGGGAAACAGAAATGAGTGCATATGAGTTAGATCATAGTGTTGTCAGATCACCCATGATCTCCGATGGCAGGTTCGAGCTCGTCCGCGAAGTCTTCACTTGTCAATCTGGCTCTTTGCTGCCACCCGTTGGCCTCATTACTCCACAAAACCCAATGGTTGTAGTTCTATTATTTCACCACAGGATGGTACTCACGATCTGTTGATCTTTATCGCAGTTTAGACCGCAGTCATCCCCGCTACTAAGGCGCATTTGTCACCGTGAGGGCAGGTGGAGAACTGTGATGGCAAAGCAAAACACCGGTGAGAAGAAAAAACAGAGAGTGATGACCTCTAGCGTTGATAAAAATTTAACATAGATTTTGCTTACACACACTGCTAACTTATGTCAATCAAGCACATCTCTATTTTCAATGTGAGGTCATCTCACAGGAGGATCTGTGTTTGATATCTGCAGTTGTTGGCGTGTAATGGAGGGTTCAAACATAGTTTAAGGCCCTCATAACATTGGCCAGTGGTCAGGGTTCACCACGTGCCTCACATCTTAGAGCTGGTGAAAGAGGGCGGGGATCAGAGGAGCTTAGGCCACAAGAAATGCTGTCACAAACAGGTTTCAAAGTCTCTCATGGAGCACCAGGTGATTTTTCATGTTTTCCCACAAAGGTATTGAGATGGCTGGCTTTTGAGAGTCTGACACAGCTCAGCCCGCGACGATGACAAAGAGCATCAGATGTTGTGGTCATAACATAACGCACAAGATTACACTCTGTCACCACTACACAAGGGAGATACGGTGACAGTCAGTGGCAGCAGCCATTGAAAAAAAACAACAAAAAAACGACACACTCCTTCCAATATAAAGTATTTAACAAACACTTTGCGCATACAGCGTAAGCAGTCAAAGGCACACAAAGGTTAAGTAACCTCGCATACACAAGTCATCCTGTCGTATATGACAGGCCATATAACAGATGAAACAATATTGCCGATGCATACGCACTCTAACGCAGGAATTATTTATGTGCTGAGGCAGGCATTGTTGCACTGCTCTTTGGAGCGCTACAGGGCGGCGACCCTGGCTTTTGGAAAGCACAGCTGCTTGCCTTTCAAGAGCGCTCTATCCTATCGCAATGACAGCAAAGGTCTCACAGCCTAAATTCTCACTCCATCATTCTCAGTCTGTCTCTCTCTTACCTCTCTCTTCCTTTATCGCGTTGGTGCCTTCAAAAGAGGCGGGGTCATCCTGTCTTC
>OMPJ01046292.1:8846-26570 GCA_900312935.1 Carapus acus | reverse complement strand
TCATATACACATGCATACACACACACACACACACACACACACACACACACACACACACTCACTCACTCACTCACTCACGCATAAACTAGTACTTAACCTCAAGCGATAGTTGAGGTAAGCCACCTTGCTCTTGCTGGAACCCTTGATGGTCAAGGCATCACGGCCTTGCCAGCCTGAGTCCAAAGGCTCCAGCTGGCCCTGCTTATCAACCTTCTCTTTATCTGCTGACCCTCAGAGCTCAGCAAGCACCAGTCAGCCTCTGGATGAAGGAGCTCTTTGATACTTTGAGTTTGGACGTCATTGGAAAGATGATCCACCACACTTTTGCGCTATCGTGCAAACAAAAATATAACACCATTACGATTCAACATTCAGAGGTATGACAGTAACAATAATACCTGGACAGATGGACAGACACTAACCACTACTTGTTTGATGGATGGATAAAGACCAGCAGCAGATGGATAAGTGGGTGTATGAATGGCTGAACAAATGCAAACACTTTTCCCCTGAAGATATCTGATGCTGCCCATGCCTGAGCGCTAGTTAGTCAATCAGTGCTCTTTCTAGTATAAACAGCCCAGGATGTATTGGAACTCAATCTGTCCCTTCATCTCACACACCGGCGGACAGGCGGTCAGGGGGTCCCGGACCACCTGTGAGACGTACATGTTGTTTGACACAGACTCACACAGTAATCCCATAAAGCCCCGCAGTGCTCCGTGTAGCGGAGAGCACTTTAATGCCAGGCGTTTATCTCGGACAGAGGATCTGCCTGCCGTAATCTAAAACATGTGGCCGGCAGCTCGCTGCCCTCAGAGTTGATGTGGATGACGTGAAAACAAGAGCGAAGGAGGGAAGTTTGATCCCTTTCATTTTTACTCACCTTCTCTGTCGAGCTGATGCTGGTGTGAGTGGTCTGGTTTTGCTTTCAGCCCATAAATGCAAGAAGAACTCTGGATATGTTTTTCCCTTTGTCGAAACTTAATTGAAATCAGATCGCTGACAGTTTATGGGGTCAGCTGGGGTTGCTTTGGAGGACATTGTATCTATCTATCTATCTATCTATCTATCTATCTATCTATCTATCTATCTGTCTGTCTGTCTGTCTGTCTGTCTGTCTGTCTGTCTGTCGGTTGGTCTGTCTGTCATCCATCCAACAGATGCGAATCTAAATGTAAGTGTTAATTTTACATACACTGCTTTTGTAGAAATCACACTATATTACAGACATTTACCATAATCTCTGTTGTAAAACAAAGATATTTCAGGGTTCCTTTTTAATTTTTTTCACATTATAAATCAAGAATTCTCTTAAACATAGACTTGATTGCAGGAAATTATGTCTGAGTTGCTTTTAAGAAATATCAATAGATACATAATTCGTTTTCAAACCGATGTTTTTTCTTTATTCTAATTTCAAAATTCCAAATGGTTAGGGAAAAACACCCCTGGTACATCTCGTCGCTGCATGATGACGCAGACGAAACGCACAATGCCGGCGACCCTACTGGCCATGGAACTTCACTGTTAACGCTTTCGCAGTGGCATTTAAAGGCAAAACAACACAACGCGTTTCCGGTAAGACTGTCACTGACTAGAACATCTGTTTTTATACGCCCTCGGACATTTTATATACATTTTATTTCTTATTAGCTACCGCGTTTCTAGCCAGCGTTGCGTGCTATCCTAGCGTTAGCGGTGTTACACATAATCCAGTGCCCGTGCTACCTTGTGACACGTGCTGTTCATAAACACATAATTTGTACAATATTCCTCCGATTAACGTCTGATTTAAGTCCGTCACTTGAACAGTCGATGACCGTAACATGGAAATGATATGTCCAAACGAATGGGATTGCTCACGCACACCCCAGACACAACCTGACACAGTGCAAACGCAAAACAAAAAGTTGTAAAATTATGGTAGAAGTCCTGCGTATTTAATAATTACAATGACCTGGATCCGTCGTTTCTTAATTAAAATATCTAACCAGGTTTGGTCCTGGATCGTTCATGTTTTGAACAGCTAGGTCTGTCAATACCAGTATGTTTGGAGGAGGGGGCGTAGTGTGTGTGTGTGTGTGTGTGTGTGTGTGTGTGTGCGCGCGCGCGTGTTTGTGCTATTTTCAGGCTATTCTTGGGTTCTTTGGTAACTAGAATATTTTGTTGTGTTGTCCAGCAGCATAACGACAAGTTAAGTGATTAGATTTGATTTGATTATGGAAAAAGTGGCGTGATGTCACAACCCTGGAAACAAAAAAACAAATCCCACTCACTCCTTTGTATGAAACATTACAAGATAGATAGATAGATAGATAGATAACATGTGATACGGCGAGTGTGTGAGCAGGTGTTACAGAGTGTGCCTGAGGCTCAGGCTGCTGGGTTTCACCTTGCCCAGCCTATGCTGTAGCTATAAAAGCTTGTCATCAGCTCACCCTCTTCTCCGTCTCTTGTGAATTCTGCTGTTTAACCGCACGTTACATGACACGGGCGTGGTTTTGTTTTTAGTGGCTACTATTTGAGCGCCCGGGTCCTGGCCAAACATGGGCCTCTGGTCCTGGCTGGCTGGGTTTGGACCAGCAGGCCCGTGCACGTGCCAGGAAAATTATGTCAGAGCAGCTGTGCTGGTGACGGGCCTCAGGTGTTTCTCAGGAGACCTCTCGCTCCTCTTTGCCCAAGGTGGAGGTGATGGCAAATACCAAACTTTGAGATGCATTTCATGCATAAAGATAGATGACGTCAAACAGAGCAGATGAAGTAATGACATCATCACCACATGCAGGTCCTTTTACTAATTATTTTTCACATTGTACGTCCTATTTTCCCACAATCCACCTTGTCTTTGACCCACATGTGACGTGATGGTAATGGTTGTGTTTGCAGCGATGCACGTGTCTGTGAGGGAGATCCAGATCTCTTCCCAGCCCCAGTCGTCCTACTTCCTGCGAGTGGACTGGAGGGGGCAAGACTTAGGCTGTGGCTTCCAGCTGCTGTTGACTGATGGCCAAGACGCCTGGAGAGGACACGGTGAGACACCCGTGACCTCACACGGCGTCTGTGCGACCTGAGGGGCTTATGACCACCCAAGCTCGGTCAACCTACACAGTCTGACCACACACACTCTCACACACACAGACACACACACACACACACGCGCGTGCGCGCATGCATGCTCACAGACACAGACACAGACGCACACACACACCTGAGTCCACCTGTGTAGCCTCAGTGGCCTCATTGACCCTCTCAGGTGGAGATGCATTCAGTAGCACCTTTACTGGCTTCACCTGTGCAGTGTTCCAATGACCTTTGACCTCTGTAACACTTGACCATTGACACACACACACACAGCATTCCATCAGGGCAGGCAGACACATCTGTGGCACATATCAACACATGCTGCGCTGATTTGACGTCAAGTCCACAGCTGACGTTTTCATCACAAAACACCAAAGTAATCTGGTACTGCAGTATCTACAGTACACAAACCAAAGTACTCCTCTCAGTGTCATGGCTGATTTTCATCTGTCCCGCAGTGAGTGGGGCAGCGGTGAGCGGTGAGGCCGAGGAGATGGAGATGAGCAAGGAGAAGTACGTCCATGACCTCCAGGAGGCCTTGACCTCCACTCAACCCTCCGTCACATACAGCTTCACCCTGACCCCACCCAAGCCACAACCAGGCTCCTCAGTCACGCTGGCCTACGATAAGATGCAGAAGGACATCTCGGTGAGCGACATGTAGGAGATACTTTTGTGTTTATGTCGTTATAAGGACTGTGAAAGCAAAAGTAGATTTGATAGTAGAAGGTTGCTGTGGTAAGGACAGACCTTCTCCTGTCCACCAGATGGTCGGTGTCCGAGACGTGGTGGTGATATTCAGAGTCGGGATGCGATTACGCGGGTTGTCACCGTTTGTGTCTCGTGTGGGATGATGACGTAATTTCCACGAAATACCTCCAGTGTTTGCAGTGTGCACTTTGATTTCCTGGGCATTCACGGGAAATGAGTGATGGAGTGTGAGTGTGTTGATGTTACTGCACCGTGGTAATGGAGGATGTCTCGGGTTATCTTGTGGTGGAGATGGAGCAGGAACCATCAGTCACTGACGACCAGATTGGACTGTGAAAGTTAAAAATAATAGCAGAAAAACATCATTTTCAAACCTGAGACGTTGAAGCACTTTCATCGGGAATCCAGGCAAAGTCAATTAATGGGTATGGGGCAGAGGAGGGGGGAGTCTAATCCTTATACTGTTTTGTCAGTAGTCTGATTAAATCAAAATATAAGCAAAAAAAAGAAGAGCTGTCAAGTTCTTTAATATTAATCTTTTATTAAATTTTTCAAATCGGAATTACTTGCAGCTGGGCTCTAGTTAATTGCCATCAATGCCATTTTTAACTGCGCGTTAACAATCGCATTATTTTGCACGACAACCGATTAAATTTTTAAATCCATATTAACAATCTAAAGCTATTCACAGCTTATTATATGGATTTGGAATCCAATGAGGGCAAAACAAAAAAATTCTGTCTGATCTTTTACATTGATTGTTTCAAATGTAATGATATGTATGGCCCACTCAGTATCTACTGCAGAAATAAATTTTTGGTGTTTGTGTAGCTGTTTCAGTTGCAAACCAAGGGTTAGCGTAAGTGACAAAATAGTGCCCGCCTTAATTGTGATTTTAAAAGAGTATGGCGTGAATGTGTGATTTAAATCGGGAGTAATGCGTTAACGCTCTAGTTTGGGTACAATGTCAAGTACTGTATCAAGTGTGGTAGGATGTGATATTTGTAGGCGAAATGTAACCAAGCAACTGCCAGAGTTATGATGGCTGACTACAGGAAGTCATGCGTCCCTTTGACAAATCTGTGCGCATGTTGTTACGCAGCCCAGCGTAACAAACCCGTCATCGGTACACAAAACCTGTGTTGCCATAGTAGCGGATGGGAAATGAGTAACTTTGTTTTTGAGGCGCTGGATTTGCAGAAGTGGCTGGAGGAGGTCTTTGCCTTCTCATGTTTCCAGGAAAAAAGGAAAAGGAAATAGTTGCGTCACAAAGTTGTGAGTCATGGGCACTCGTACTGCCACGCGGGGGCCAAGTCGCATGTGACAGCGGCGCGCAGGTGTTGCTTGAGATGGCCTGCGTACCGTGTGTGTGCGCGCGCGTGCGTGCGTGCGTGTTTTGGGGTACTTACAGTAATCCTTCAGCTGCTTGGTGATGGCTGGAGATGAAGTCAGTATTTTTCTTACAGAAATGGAAGGTGTGTGTGTGGTGTGTGTGTGTGTGTGTGCGTGTGTGAGAAAGATAATATCAGTGTGGCATTACATGCTGTTTGATCCCCCTGCTGTCTGCTCCTATGTCTCCCCCATCCATCACCGACAGCTTGGCGTGTGTGTGGCGTTTTGAGTGTGTGAGATGGGACACGTTTGCACGCACGTCTCCTCACCTCACACACTCACTGTACATTACTTCACTCGCGACGTCATGAGGAGCTCAAGAAAATATTCCAGACTTGGGCAACAACCATCTTCCCTGTCGCAGCAGCGCCTGGTCACTGACCACGATGACGAAATTATTCTAATCGCCTGAGCAGTGTTTGTTGTCGCGTTGCTAACAAGACGTACATCCTCGTCGGCCTCTCGACTTCCCTGACTGCTATGCTAAAATTTCCTGGATTGACATTTTCTTTGTTTTAGTATTTGCCATGACGACGGACAAAAATGTAAGATAATTGATCGAGAACAATGCAATCGTTCATGAAATTCATGTTATATCAGAATTTACCCACTAAAGGACACACACACTCACACAAACACACAAACACGTCCACACCATATGGCACCGCTTCACCATGGCTGCCTCCCCGGTCCTCCCACTCAAATGGGCGTTGACCCTCTTCCCTAATATTGCCAAAAAGGGAGTCCTTTTGACCTTTGACCTCTGTTTTCCGCCTTCCTTTAGACTTTCACTAATCCTCAAATTTGCTTCAAGGAGGAGTTTCCCATAGCTCCAGCAAACGCACGCACAGCCTGTGTTTACGTCGGCAAACAGACTCGCCAGACCCCCCGCCGAGGTCCCGGCCCTCAGAAGCCATGCGGCCTCTCTTATCAAGCCTGCAAAGCCTCACGCCGAGGCAGACACACACGTGGAAACAGAGATCGCCTATTTAGGGAGCAAACAGGCCAAGGGGTCAAAGGTGACGGTGGAGCTTATCTGTTTGATGGACAAATTTGTCCTGTTGCACTGTCCTTGAGGACGCCAAATGGAGCTGTGAGCAAACAGATTTGTAATATTTTCTTAGTTACCATAGGTAAGATACCAAGCTAGGCTACCAACTGTGCTATGTTTTTGGTAGCGTAGCAAAGCTAATAAAGTACCGTAATACTTTTACGTACCAGCAACTCAACATAGGAGTTTTTTGAGATACGTGCCGTCGCTGGGTCCATTTTTGTTGAGGACACGAGGGTAAATTCGAGTCAGGAGTGGTGCTTGGGGACACCAGCGCTAGTTGGTGCTAGCATGGGTACGCACAATCTATGACGGCTCGCACTATCTATGACCACTTGGAACTACAAGAAACAGGAAGTTCAGCATTGAAAGAGTCATTCAAGGCTCATCATGGTGGTTTGAGAACTTTAAGAAGAGAACCAACATCCGGGTGGTGTGGCATGGAGAAGCATCTAGTGCAGACGATGAGGCGGCGGAAGGATACGTCACACATTTGGCTGTAGGCGTTGGGAGGAGGGATATGTTCACAACAAGTGTTTAACTGGGACCAATCCCCATTGTTCGGGAAAAAAATGGCAGGAATAGTGAATCTAGTTATTTGAATTCAAAAATGTTTTGAGACATAAGCAGAGTGAGTGACTTGCAAGCTCAGTCATGAAACGAATGAAACTCTTATCTGAGGGTACAACTGTACAGCTTCTCCCGTGAATGTGTTTCCCTCGACTGACAGCATGTTGTCATCTCCGCATCGTAGCGCTGTCCCACTCATGTTCTGTCCCTCTCTGTCCCTTCTCAGTTCCAGCTGGGTTCTGCGTCCCTGTCCGCTGTGGCAGAGCCTGCTCAGGCCGTCAGAGAGCTGCTGCTGCACAGCCTGGAGAGAGGAGATCAGCTGGAACGCCACAACCTCAGCCTGCAGGACCAGAACCAGCAACTGAGACAGGAGCAGGAACGCATCACTGCACAGTAAGCATGCACGCACACACACACACACACACACACACACACACACACACACACACACACACACACACACACACACACACACAGGCGTGTTCTCCACATGGGAAGAGGAGAGGAATTTGCCTGTGTCTGTGGGAATGTTGGGATGTGGCGAGGATGTAAATCATCTCAAACACGTCTGACATCATTTTTACTAACAAAGGGCGACTGCGGAGGGACAAACTCAAGGGGAGAAAGCCATGAATTAAGAATTCTGGATTTCTCCCCTTTGATGAAAAGTTGTATGGTTGCATTTGAAGATGATGTAACACACACATGCACACACACAGAGTCGCATAGCGACATTTCATCACCACATAAGTTCCACTTCGGCAAAGCTCCGTGTCGGCCGCTGAGTGATGATCGGGCCGCTCCTGTCAGCTCAGCGGGAGGCGGCCGCCGCCTCTCGCCGTTCACGGCTCTGAGCGATGAACTCATGACACGCCGGCGTTCCCGTCTGTGGGAACCTACAGCACGCCGGGGACGCCGAGGGGCCCCTGTGAGTCACATGACACGGGGGTCAGAGAGCAGTGGACTTCATTTTTCACTCATTGCTGGCATTTCCCTTTTAGTGGTAACGGTGAAAAATGAGAACACACACAGGCACATTACACACACACTTACAGTTTGTGTATGTGTGTCCATGTTCTCCTGCCTTTACTCCCGCCATACAGTAGGTGTGATATTCTTTGTTTGGTTTGCATGACTCCCAATACAGAAACTGCTACTTTTAGTACCACTTCAGTAATCCCTCGCTATATCGTGGTACACAGATTGCAGCCTTAGCACATCACAGATTTTTACAAGAGTCCAATGTAAATTCAAATCATGGTTTCTTCAGCACATTGTGGGTTTCTGCAGCTGAACACAATTATGATTTCCATGAAATTGAGTATAGGTTGTGCAAAAATGCATTTTGTAGCCATCCCGTAAAATTACCTGAAATTCAGTAGTATAGTGTACTTGATATTTCATTTAAAAAATGCTGAAAATACAGTACTGTAATTTTTTACAAAAAATACAGAAATTCGTACAGGGGCAGCAATAGAGTTTTTAGCATCCTTCTCCATTCAATTCACTCTCTGCTCCGCATCTGCAGCATCTTCATCTATGTTGTGCAGTGTTATTTCAGCTTTTTGGTTAAAGTGTAACTTCCATGAAATCCCGACGATGCTGCCGAAACGTCCTGCAACTTCTAAACCCTCTGGCAGTGACTAAACCCGTCAGAGGAAGACGCTATCAATAGCAGAGAAGGCAGAACTTCTAGAAAAGGTTACGAAGGGTATAAAAGGGTATGGAAAAGGTTTGTAAGACTGTATGCAGGCTTTTAAAATCTCTGATTTATAAAAGAACATTACAACGCACCCTGTACTCTGAAGATTCACCCTGTAGAATTCTGTTTCTACTTCGCTGATGGTGACCCATCGTAGGTGGTTCCGGAATGTAACCCTGCGATAGGTGGGGGATTTCTGTGCTACTGCTACCACTGCTAATGATAATGATGAATAAATGATGACAATATCAATAACAACAATGTACCTGGTTCTGCATGCACACTTCCATCATTTGTTAAGATAGTTTTACGGTACATGAACACGCGCATGTCGATCCCAAAGTACTGGTAGGGGGCTTATTTCCCACATCCACTGGACTTGAGATCCTGTTTCTCGCTAATGCGGTTAAGAAATCAAACAATCAGGCGTAGAAAGGTGATCTGCATCTGTTTGGCTGCTTTGAGACACAATATTCAGGTTCTGTAACGATGAAAGATGAAGGTGCCTCATTCTGAGCCCCCGGCATCCCCTGTCTTATGTAACTCATGATGCCTGCATGCTTCTCGGTGCTGTCGCGTGTGTCACAGGTTGGAACGCTACACTGGGGGCAAGGAGGCCTTGGAGGCAGAGCTCTATTCCCGCTTCGTCCTGGTCCTCAACGAGAAGAAAGCCAAGATCCGCAGTCTCCGGGAATCGCTTGCGCAGCTACAGGAAACGAGGTAATTGGCCTTCACACTGAGTGGCAGCAGCCAGAGTGAGATAAGTGCTCAGGAAGTCGTGACTTAATGACACGGGAGCTTCTGATTCATCTGCCGCCTCGCAGCGCAGCCGCGTTTGTCCAGCGGCGGAGCGATCTCTGACGTCTGACTCGCAGGAGTCGATCACGTTGCATCTTCGTCGCCGTTGCAGGGGCTGCGGAGGGCAGGAGGAGCGCGTCGCGGCCAAAGAGGAGAAGGATGAGGAGGAAGAGGAGGACAAGTACGGAGGCACCACCGATGAAGAGTCAGAGGAAGCGGAGTCTGCCCCTGTCCCTGTCCCCTCGCCGCTGCCCAGGGGTAAGGAATACTCAGAAATGCCCAAATAAGTCCCACCATTAGCACCACGGTCCTGTTCGTGGGAGAATGAATGTGTGTGTGTCGTGCACATGCTTCTCCAACTTCAAAATGACCTCTGACCTTGAGAACACACCGGTCACCCCAGCAACAACACAATAACGAACTCCTCACTCGGCCAAGCTGCTGTGCGCCATAGTTGTGTACATGTGAGTACTTTCAATTCAAGTAAGGATGGAATAAAGTCGCTGAAATCACTGGGTCAATTTTGCTTAATCGAAAAGAAAAGACACAGAGACAAAAACACAACCATGTAGCTGATTTTACATCTTGATAACATATTACATACAGATTGATATTTGGTGCAATACTGTGAATCAAAATTGTGGAAGACAAAACATAGCTTTTCATACACACTTGATTTTTAGTGTTTTAGAGTACATCAGAGTTCAGAGTACTTCCTGCAAACTCTCTTAATGTCCCAGATATTTACTCAAAATCTGGCAGCGTATTGGGGAAAGAGGTTCAGAAAAGGTCCCTGTTGTCTTTCCTGCTCGCCTCTGTCAGCCATTCACAGAAAAACCGCCATTTCCCATGAGCAAAAGGGGTGAAATGAGAGCGATGACGGTGAAAACGTTTTACCGGCAGTTGCGACCACACCTTCAGACGCCATGACGCCAATAACAAATCGACACATGGAGATGTTCCTCTACTCTGCGGCCTCATGGCCTCAGCCTTCCTCTGCTCTGACATCACAGAGCGCCGCATAATCGTGGGCTGTAAATTGTACAGACCGTGTTTGTTTGCGCGGATGGTGCCTGGCCTGGTACTGCGACGTCAACCAGGTTTTCTCCGTCGGTTGCTTGTGAAGTCCGTCCAGATATTTTTAGGACTGTTGTCATGGAGAGCGCAGCTTGTTTGCACCTTTGCTTACCCGTCTGCGCCCGCTCTCCGTGCCCGGGAAGTATCCATGACATCAGCGAGCAGTGATGTAATCTTGGGTGTTTGGGCTGCCGGGCCCCTCGGAGCCGCGCTCGGCCCCTAAACGCACCGTTTCATCCCTGTTGACGCCCCTGCTTTATCAACGGCCTCGCTTTGGCCCCCCTGCCTCGCTGGCCATGGCCCCCAATGGTGATTAATGTGCCCTTGGACTAGGAGCGTTTGGGTGTGCGGCCCTGCCTCACCCCAGATTGTTTTTTTTTTGTCTTTTTTTTTTTTTTTTAAAGAGGGGTTTTTACCCTCTGGGCTGCCATGGAGGCATTTTCCAGTCTCTCATTCACCAGGTCCTCCATGTCCACAGTTGTCCACCCATTTAACCTCCTTCACCCTCCACACACACATGCTCGGCTGCCCGTCTGCATGCTGACATTGATGAGGAAAATCTCTCAGGATTTGGTGTTGTTTCTGTCTCCATGGCAACGACTCCACAGTTGCCCAGTCAAGCCAGCAGATCGAGGAAAAGGGGGTCGCAGGTCCAGCGGAAACCTCATGCCTGTCGGCGTGTTTTTGACTGTGGCACGAGGGCCATGATCTCGCTTCACACACACGAAAACATCCAAGTCAACAAACCAACACACTCGCTGGAGGTGGTGGCAAAAGCCGCTCAGTTCGGCCTGGACGTCGCCCATGTTTTCACCTCACACTGGCTAAAATCTGTTCCGATTAGCACGACAGCATTAGCGAGCGATATGTTTTTTCACTCATTAGCGCTAACACGTGCAGATAAATGTCGATGAGCCCTGTGTTTATGTTATCCTTGTGTCTGGCGGCGCGGCTGCAGGTTTCGGGTTTCCGCTTCACCGCGCAGGCCCAAACGTAACGGACCACACGGCCTCGCGCCGCGCTCGCACAGCGAGTTACGTCATGGCGCGGAGAGCTCTCAGGGTGATCCCGCTCAAACAGATCATTCATCATCGGCACAACGTGACCACCACATCTGCTCCAAGCTTTCTTCATCTCAGTCCCACTCCCCTTTCATCACCTTTCCTCCACAACAAGGCCTCCACCAACCTAGCCTGCAGCCTGGATCCTTTGAAAGAAGAGGGAACAGAAACATCTAGAATGATGCGCTCTTCCGTCTGAGCTCCCACGTCTGTCCCAGCCAAGGCAAACACATTGAGCCGAGCCTGTTGAGCCTCTGAGCGTAAGCGTGTAAAATAAGTCTGCAAACCTGCGCGACTGTCAAGAGCCTCAGCGGCTCACTAATCCAGACGGGGTGTGTTCCACTGCCGAAGTGGACCCATGTCTGGATCCCTGCGGTCAGAGGTCAAACAATCCCGACCCTAAATGTACAACCCAAGTGGACCCACACCCCAAAACTCTGAATTCCAATCAGCTGTTACAGACTTCTCACGCTGGGTCAAGAGTGTATGTTCCCAGTTGTTTTATGGGGATTATATAGGTTTAATGTATATGTGATTCTTTTGTGAGTGTGTTTTCCTGCCAAGTTTTCAGCACATGTCCGCGCGCGCGTGTGTGTGGGGGCGTAATTTAATGTACACAAATCCGCAGATCCATTTTTGGGCCAGTTTCTCATTTTCCATGTTTGTTTTTATTAACTCCTTCACGTCTTCTGTTCTTCTTTATATCAAATTAATCACGTAATGGCAGAGTTTCATCCATCACTCTGCCGTCCACATTCTAACAACTTCGGTTTCAAGTCGCTCCGTCTCACTCTGGCCTGTCCCAACTCTCTCCACAGACTCCCGCACTCCAAGCCCATTGGACGACAGCCTGAGCGACATCACCGACGTCGCTCCCTCTCGCAAGCGCCGCTTCCGTCGCCTACAGCCTCCAGATTCCAGCGCCAAGCGCTCCAGCGTGCCTAGTCGGAGGTAGGCCCGTCTCACACACCGCGGCCCTGCCGTGCGTTGGGCGTAGGCTCTGCGCCGGCAGGAGGTTCGCCGCCAGCGAGCAGTTAATGCACACAGTAGAACTGTAAATTTGCGCGGGGCGGGTCGCCGAGGGGACGCTGTGTTGTTTCTGCTCCAAGTCAAACACACCAGATCACAACCAGAGACGTTCAGAGAGAATTAGCGAAAATCCTGGAAAAGTCTTGGCTGTGGAATCGGGTTTCCCAGGTTGGCGAAATGTTGCGGAAAATGATGAAATCGGGAGACAGAATTGAAAGCTCAGAGGAGTTTGTGTTGTTCTGGTTTCCGCGACGATTTCAGAGACAAGCCAGTCGCCAACAGATCGAGAGGAGGAAAGAGAGAATCGAAAAACAGAGAAAGACGCAGATGGAGAGAAGGAGGGCCGAAGGTGCGGGGCGGTTGCGCTTTGACGTCAACCACATCCTCAGAAAAGATTGCAAAGTTTGCAAAGATTGCAAAAGAATCGTTGCATGGAAATGAGAAGCTGCTACAGGATCAATTTGATCAATGCTGCCAGAGGAGTCAGAGAAGCTCTGCGGAGCACCACCAGAGCGTCGTCGTAGGAACTAGCACGGCAAACGCGCGTAAATCCCCCTTTTCTTTGACTGGCCACTGTTTGTTTTTGTTTACCAGCTGCTCTCTTCATGCTTGTCTCTTCCCTGGGAAACTCAAACATCATAAATGTTCTGTGTTTGTGTATTTGGCATCTCGTCTCCTTTCACTTCTTGCACCACAAAGCGTCTGTGGGTGTGTGGTGGGTGTGTCGCTCCCACGCGAGCAAAAACAGAACGTAGCGACAACAAGGTGGCATATGGAGACTTAGAGTGACGGCGAGGTAAATGCTCTGAACCCATTCAGCAGCAAGTTTTTAATCTCACTGCTGCGGCCGCTCAGCCAGAATTTGTTATTAATGTTTCCCACCTCGTCCAAGAGAAACACTGGAACAGAAGGATTGAAACAAAGACACGCTGAACGCTCTGCCTCGTGCTCTGGCAACCCTCCAGCCACAATCTGCAGGTTGTGGTGATGAAGGACGAGGAGGAGGAGGACCTGGGCTCCACATGTCACGGTGCGCCCGGCTGGATAGCTCGTAGTTGAACAAGGCATTGCCAGATGCTGCCGCTGCGTCGCTGCGGTCTGATGAGCAGTTTGCGCCTCGTCCCAGTTGCTGTCATGTCCGCTCAAAGTTTCCGCTCCCGTCAGCTGCATAACAGCAGCCCCAGCTGAAGGCCTGCAGGGCGCGTTGTCCTCACCGAAACAGCGTGAGACGCACCTCGCGGAGAGTCTCAGCGGTAACGACCACAAGGGGGGTTTGCGGGATGCCTCCCTGGATGCCGTCCCCCTCGCTCCGTCCTCCTTGCTCTGTTCCCCTCGCTCTTTTAGCGTCCCCAAGGTTGGCCGTGAGATTCGGTTAATGTCTTAGCTGATCTGTGGAGTAGCCCAGAGTCATGAAACACCTCTGCACTTAACGTCTCCACCTGTGGAGAAGCAAACCCAGTCAACAGTTTCTTAGTCCCCACAGGGCTTCACCGAGGGGAGACACCTCAATTTGGACAGCCCTGATTCTCGGCAGCAGTGATTCTCAACCGGGGGTCCACAGACCTCTAGTGATCGGTGGTGTAATTGTAAGGCGTAGGTGAAAAGGGATCCATAAAGATAAAAGATCTCTTGACCCTTGGATGCGCAACCTACCAATACCTACACTCTTTCACGAGTGGGGATCATTTTTGACCCCAATTAAAATTCTCAGAATATTGAGAATTTTCTCAAAATGACGAAAATTACTGGCTTCATGTCACAGACATGTTTAATGAGAAATTCTTAGAAAATGAATACATTACAGTTTTTCTTTATATAGATGTAGAAGAATAACATCTCCTGGGGTCATCTTTGTGCATCTAAGGGATAAAAAGGGTGCATAAATCAAAAATGGCTCATATTTGCTTCAAACACGTAAATCAATGCCAAGTATCACTGGCATTAGCATTGGGGCACAATTGTCTCAATATGTCCACTAGTGTCCATGATTCCCACTTCAGACCTGTTCTATTTGTTACCTCCACTCGGGAAGCTTAGCCCTGCCTGATCGTCTCCACTATGTCTCTGCGACGTCTCTCGTCCTTAGAGGACAACGGAATGTTTCCAGACGATGGGGAACCAGGACAACATGCTGAGATTTCAATGAGCCTCTGTGGAAACGACACAATGTCGACCGAACTTGTTAGCTGCAATGTAGTGTCATCGTTTTTCCGATGGATAATCTATTTTTTGGAGGCGAGGCTTTGATTCGCTACACGGAGCTGCGTTTTAGGGGTTGGTCACTGTGCTGGTGGTCATAGAAACGACTTGACTGAGTCGTTTCTTTTTCTCTCTGTGCCTCTCTGTCTGAGCTCAGACGCCAGCGAGTCCAAACCCCATCACACTCGAGCTCTGTGCCCCTTTTTTCAATGTAGACAACAATCCAAAACACACGTCTCGGCGTCTGACCCTCGTCTCTGTGGACCGACGGAGACTACGGCCAGCGTGGTGAATGTCCACAGCGTGCCAGGGACTGTAAGCTGTGTCACACACAAACGGCCACAGCCACTGCCACCCATCTAACCAGCCATTCATTGACCTACCCGTCCAACCATCTATCCAACTTTTGCCAGCATTTGGTGCTGGTACTGGTTACGGAGTTGGTTACCAACTTTGGCGATGAGTGTGGTTTGTCCCTTTGCATTGGTAAACAGCTTAAAGGAGATGGAGAAAGAGGGATCGAGAGAGAGGGGATAGGAGAGAGAGGCAGAAGCCTCTACACTTCTCCGTCCTTAGGACGAGCAGAAGAGAAGCGACGTAGAGGAGCCTGAACATTTATTCAGTACAAGATTTTATCCTGTTGTGTCCATAAAACACACCCAGGAACACAGCAGGTCATATAATGTCCGATGCTAGGACGGCGTTTACCGACCGTCAAACCAGCAACCAACTGCTCAAACCGCGCCGATGGCTAATAGAAATCCGGCCGCAGCAGCAGCAGCACAGTGCGGCTACCGACACATCATCTGTTCGCCGCATCCGCCGCCCTGCGGTTCCGTCCGTGCTGAGGACCCCCCCCAACCCCCAATGTCATCTGGGCCAGTTCTGCAGGGCCGGAGGTGTGACCCGCAGCGTAGAGCGTTCAACTCGCCACCTCCTCTCGCCGCCTGGACGCTGTCTAAGCGGCGTCAGGATGTCGATAGGCGGCGCTTCACGCTGTTTAAGCGAATCCTTCCTCTCACTCTGCACGACACAGCTACCAGGAAGTCAGGAAACCTGCGATAGGATTACCGTAATCACCCTAATAAAAGCGGCGCCAAAACATGGAGCCGCTCACACCGCGAGCTGTGCTAAATGACAGGTTCTGCTGCTGTCTTTGCCTGTTGTGGACTTTAATTTGATTTGGTGCTGTGGCCTGCGGGCCCTCTCGAGTTATTTATAAAATAGGGAGAAGAATCTCTGCTGTTTAGTCTGTTGTGCATTGTTTCGCATTAAACATGAAATGTGTCGTTGACTTTTTGTTTATGTGTTAGCTCATAGGATCACTTTCCCATGAAAAGAAAGGAAAAGAAGCCAACACGCACAGGCACACGCACGCACACACTCGTGTGCACACACACAGGTTCTGCAACCTATCAAACGTTGCTTGTAGCCATCAGACATAATCACTCCAAGGCCTCCGTCTGATGCCATTGTGCTGTGTGCTGATGCATTCTGGGAACCTGCAGGTTGTTGTAGACACCGTGGGCCTCACGGAGAACATGGACAGCTTCAGTTTCACGCTTAAGTACTAACATGAGGTACCAGTAGGGGGTAGATACTTCTCGATATTCAACGTACAAAGTATTGACATTTATTCTGAGGTGAGATTCCACAGTGAGGCGTTGGTGGAGCAGCAGCTGAGCAGGATTTGTCCTCAGGGGGACGTTACTCAGACGCTCAGAGGTTTGGTACCTGCAGACTTATAAAAGTTGACCTCTGCGAAGACGTCCAATCATCTGAAGTGCTCCAACTCGCCCTAACAGACAGACGTAGAGAGGGACAGAGGCCCCCGGGCTCATTTAAATCATTACCAACTGGAGGGCAAACGTGGCTGGAAGTGGTTAGAGAGGAAACCAGAGAGGATCTGAGCGTGGAGGTCCACCGCAGATAGACCACATGGAGAGGGGACGTGAGGTGAGCCGTCCCACCGTCAGAAGAAGGTGGAGAGGAGTGGGTTGGCGATGGAAGGAGGTGTGATCGTGCATGCTCACGAGGATTCTCCGTGGAAAGCGAGGTCTAGTTTGAAGACCCCGAAAAAATGATGGAGTCTCTGGAAATGTTACCAATAGCCATCAGCCAAAGCTCATACACAAACGCATGCATGCACACAAACCCACACACGCGTGTTTAAACTTGCCATATGTTTCTTGTCTTGCCCATTATTTGCCACATGATCCACTTCCTGTCACAACAGGAAATCTCCCCCATAAAATAGCCTCATTAGCCCACTGACCTGCTCCCTCCGCTGTCTGTCTGTGGTACAGCGCCGACCCTCCCACAGGATCCAGTACTTCCAGTAAGCTGCGGGCACCCCAGCGCTCCACAGATGCTGCTGCAGCTGCTAACACGTCAGCAGAGGACCTGTTTGAGGACTTCTGACGCCCTTTGATGTGTGGGTTCACCTGGTGAAGATGTGATTTGGATGGACAGTCGCCACGGTAACACGTTGGTGCCAGCAAGGCTTTTGGTGACCCTCTGCCCACAGGAAACTTCCACCACCAAATTTCAACAATTTTTAACTCAGACTCTATCCATCTTTACATACCTCCGGAAAATTGAGGCACAAGATGTCGGCATCATGGGACACCAGTGAACTCATCATATTCATCTGCAGTAGTCGTGTTTTTAGCATTTGATTCATTTTTCTCAGTACGTTTCTCTTTTTTTTTTAAGGGGATGATTCCACACATTTGTGTGTGTGTGTGTGTGTGTGTGTGTGTGTGTGTGTGTGTGTGTAGGAGGGAGGCAGGTGGACATGAGGATGAAGGAGGAGGGATAGTGAGGAGGATGACCATCAGAGGGAGAGAGAGACGGAGAGAGGGGAAGAGAGAGAGAGAGCAAGAGAGTGTGTGTGTGAGAGGGAGAGAAAGTGAGAGAAAGGGATAAAGAGAGGGATAGGGAGGAGAGAGACAGGAAGAAGGACAGAGAGAGAAGGAGAGAGGGAATGAGTGAGTGAGTGACTGAGTGAGTGTGTGTCTGTGAGAGAGAGAGAGAGAGAGACTAAATGT
>OMPJ01046285.1:25430-36981 GCA_900312935.1 Carapus acus | reverse complement strand
CTAAATCCCTGCTCTGTTTCTAACCTTTCTGTTTTTGTTCCACAAGCTCATGAGCACCCGAGCTGTGTGCCCCTTTCCCTCTTCTCTGTCTCTCTCCCTGTTCTCCTCCCTGTCTTTCTTGTCCTAGGCATCCCCCGCTGCATCATCACCCATCTTTGACATGCTCCGCTCTCCCATCTATCACTGCCAGTTCCGGAGTCTGTAGTCAATGCGATGGTGGTCATGGCTCTGGTCCGGCTTTCTCCTGGTGGCATTTTGGAAGCTGCTTGGCGTCCTCTTCGCTACATTATATAACTACATCATCTTTAATACTTGTTATGACTGTTGTATATTGTCTGTTTCTCTGTACACAACATCTATTGCATGTCTGTCCGTCCTGGGAGAGGGATCCCTCCTCTGTTACTCTCCCTGAGGTTTCTTCCTTTTTCTCCCTGTTAAAGGGGTTTTTGGGGAGTTTTTCCTTATACGATGCGAGGGTCTAAGGACAGAGGATGTTGTATTGCTGTACAGAGTGTAAAGCCCTCTGAGGCAAATTGTAATTTGTGAGATTGGGCTATACAAATAAAAGTGACTTGACTTGACTTGGCTACTTAGAGTCAGCTCGCGTCTTTCTTGATTTATCGAGCATCAGGGAGACATTTTTGATCAACAGGCTGATCAGGACTGTTTATTGATTGCTGTGGTATCATTATTGCGCACAAAAATATGTGAACAATTATTGTGCACAATGATGTGTAAATGTGTAAATTGTAAATCAATAATATCTGTACTTTATACAGTATGTGAAATGTAATTGACTGTTGCTGTTGCACCATCACCAGCTGAGGTAATACTTTCCGTTTCTCTATTAGCAACACCAGTAAAACAAGGTCCCCCTCCACCTCACCATCATTATCATCATCATCATCATCATCATCATCAGACTCCTGTTGTGGGGCAACAATAGCATATCATTAGGACATAAACCAGCCAGACAAAAGCCACCTTGTATTTTTCGGCCATAAACAGTCATTTACTTTTACACAACTTGAAAATATAAATTACTGACATGTGATGCAAAAATGTTAGTTAATACAACAAAGCAAGACAGTTGTTTGCCTCAAATAAACTTAGGGAGTTGTTAGTACCAACATCTTCAGGTTAGGGTTCAATACAAGGGACAATTCAGCTAAATCAGATTTCTTTATTGTGAAATACGGGACTTTGAAACCAACTTTCCGAGTTGGCTAGTCCACGCAGTTAAGTTTTAAACAGCTTCTAATTTTATTAAGTTAAAAATCATACGTCATGCTGTACGTTGTGCATTAAGAGGGCTACCCACCGTACACCTTTTCAGCATTTTACAGCTTGACCGTCATTAGCGAGAGCGGCTAGCTAATGCTAGGGGCGTTGTTGTTAGTTTGTCTGACTGGTTGATATTATGTTTTTACATCTTTGCTACTTGTTGTTACAGCTAGAAGAGTAGCCGTAAGCGTAATCATGTTCGAAATTGTGGTTTGGTTGACATTTAATTCCATCTTTCAGGAGTATTGACGACGTGACTGCACTGTGTCAACTTGATCCAATCAATTCGGCTCCTGCAGGCTGCATTGCCCTGTGCGATGCCTGGGGGCAGAAGTAGGTTGGTTTACTCTATCACAAGCTACTGTATGAGAGGTGAGGGAGTCTCCGTAACACAATCGAAGTTTAGCCTAACTTAGATATAAAACACAGATGCATATGTATTTTTATATAATATGGAATTACAAATTTGTATTTTACCGAGTTTAACCGAGTTAACTGGTGACTTTCTCGTATATACGTGAAAGTCACCAGTTAACTCGGTCGCCTATGTAATTTGCTTTAGTCCAGGAGAGTCTGGCAGCAGTCCTCTGCTCTCAGAGCCCTTCCGTAAATTTCGTTTTCTGTGTGAATACACTTCTCGGGGCCTTTTTGCTGCACTCTGGAGGTCTCCTCGTCAGAAGGAATGTGTTTTACGCTTTTGATAGAGACAAAGTAAATTAAAGTGACTAACGTTATCTTACGGAATAGAAATAGATAAGTAGTCTTTATTCATTAGAATAACACCCCAAGAAATAAAGTATGTCACACAGGCAACAAAAACCACTCATCATTGCATTTATTTTGAAAGGCTTCTGTTAATTTTCAGTTCTCACAGCAGAGGAGAGATCTCATCACAGAATGGAGGTCTGCCACTGAATGGACCTAATAGTGAAGACCGGCAGTCAGACCCTCCTTGATTCGTTTGCTGTTTGGCCCTCTTCTCAGTTCTCACAATTTTCTGCTGTTCTAAGTAGCTGACTGTGGTGTTTTCATAAATTTACATTGAACTATAACATGATTATTATCTGTAGGTGGTGGAACTCGGGTTACTGGTGCAAAGTGTGTGCAAAGGTACAGGTATTTTGCCCTCAGATAATCCAATCTGTACTGTTTCACTTAGAGATGTCCGATAATATTGGCCAACCGATATTATCGGCCTGATATCAGCATAAAAACTTAATATCGGTATCGGATTTTTTTGCTTTAAAACCGATAAAATAAAAACCGATAAAAATACAATAATGCTTGCGTTATACTGAAATAGTGCCTATGCGCTCCTGAAGCGTTTACCGGCGCACATATCGGTATTGGCTGTTATCTGTATCGGTAAATTGTGTCACATGGCACTCCAGCATTTGGGTTGAACTTGTGGGACAGTAGATGATCATAATGGTTTTTTGCGATGTTATGTCCTGTACACTGCAAAAAAAAAAGAAAAAAAAGTTGTGTGAACTCAAAACTTCAAGGCAACAAACTTAAATAAAATCTTAAGTTGGACAATTAAACTAAACATCTTAAGTTTTGCTTTTGAGTTTGAATTCAGATCTTTGATTACCCAGCCTTGATTTGAGCCTGCCAAGTGTATAAAACAGAGCAGGAATAACTTTCAATCCTTACTTTTACTAACTCATCTGTAAATTGGCCCCCATCTAAATTATAATTTTACATTGTGGCAATTTTGAATCCTTACTTTCACTAACTCATCTGAAAATAACAGTAATTTGTAATTTACCATTGTAATGACTTCTGATTCTTACACATATAACCCACATGAATTTGCTTGAGTTAGTAACTCTGAATAAGATGAATTTATAATTGCACACTGCAATGTTAATAATGTAGCTCAATGATCAATTAGAACCAATAACTTCCATCAAAATCATAATAATCACAGATGCAACATACATATTCAAAACATTAGTTTTATTGAAACTATCAAATCCTTTCCAGCAGGACCAAGTGAATGCAGACTACTGACAAGCAATTGTCCCTGTCCTAGCAGTCAACTTGTGCCACATTGTAGACCTGTAAACATATTTGAGGTTGAGCAGTCTACCTCAGGATGAAAGATGGAACATGAGTCATGTATACAAGACCATAGTAACAAGTACTGTATTTTTTTCAAACACAGTGTTACTTATTTCTTGAACAACCTCCTCTTTAACTTCAAAACAATGTTTAACAAGGACCTCTCTGACAATTTCAGTTATATGAGACTTAAAGGGATGCACTTCTTCTACAATTGTCTGTATGGCACGTTTTGACACATGTAGCAGACATTACATAAGAAGGAAAAGGGATGCTAATCTGTGCTCAAGTGTTTTGGAATCTACACACTCCACATAAACAGGTTCACCCTTTTCTGTGGAATCCAATCAAGGACTACTTGTCAATGAAAATCCATCTTCAGTATCAACATTCTGTGGCTAATCTGTTACGTTAGAGTAAAAATCCCCAACTACCCTTGCTGCTGTCAGAAAATCTCTCAGTTTATGTTTCCGTGATGTATGACCTGTAAAGCTATTGAGAGTGTTGGTTTCAAAGCTGCACCCTTCGAATGGGCAACACATTACCTCTCTGCATCTAAGATGATGTGGCAAATGAATTAATACTTTCTTTTTACAGCAAATGTCCTTGAATTCACATTCAAGGACATTTCAAGGGGGCTGCTGTTTACATGTTCAAAACAATTTGTGCTTTGATATCGCACCTGTCATGATCACACAGGACTGTCAAAAGGTAAGAAAACACAACATATCAGTGCTGGTTGTGTGAATTCAAGGACATTTGCTATAAACGTTTCCAGTATGTACTGTACCCATTTTGAAGTCCTTAAATGAGGTTTTGAAGAAAAAACAGATCCAGGATTTCCTCACACACAGTTGTGAAGCAAACAATACTTCTGCAACTCAATATAGGTCATTTCGAGATGGCACACACTTTAAAAACAATTCGCTGCTTTTAGAAAATAATCCTGCCACTTCTCTCATTTTCTGTGTAGATGATTTGAAGTGTGTAATCCACTTGGCACATCACGAAAAAAAGCACAAAATAACTGCTGTGTATTGGGTTTTAGCTAATGTGCCAACACTGCTCAGATCCTCGCTGACATCAGCATACCTTGCCATTCTCTGCAAGGCTGACAATATGAAACTATACATGCCACCGCATTGGGCAAATGAGTCAAAGGTACTGTGTATTGTGTTGTTGAAGATTACCTTGGTGCCCACTCCATTGGAGGATTTGTAGAGAGCCTCTCAAGTACACATGTCTGCAGGTTCTGTCTCGGAGAACGATCCTAGTTCCAAGTAGGCTTTGCTCTGCCTCCTTCCCCCAATAGTTGGAGAAAGAATACCAGTGGGTACACCTGCATGGCAGGTCCCTCTGAATCTAAGGAGATCGTTGGACTTGTCCTTTCTCCTGTTCGTACGGACTCAACTGCCGGTATTTGTTTCCTTGACAGCAAAATATCAGAGCATCTGTACAGATTTCTCAAGGCTTTTCCTCAGGAAAAACTTATTCCAAAGCATCATTTCCTGAAGTGTGTGTGTGCCTCTGTGAACCATGCACTTTGAAGCTAAACACCACCATTTTAAGCGTGTCTTAAGGAATACCCACAGCTTCGAAGATATATTGCTGTCTCTTCCTGTGAAGCATCAGTTAATGATGATGATTTGTTCAACCATCTCTACAGGTCACAAAACTGTCCACGGTGGATTTGACTGTGCTGAGGGAGAACGTCAAGAAAGTACTGGAAACCAAACTCCCCAGCAAGCCTTTTGTCCAGATGGCAAACACATTGTGTCTTAGTGGCACCACTGGAATAATTTTGGCACATTGTTCCACAGGTGGTCGACCAGATTTTGTGGAGTTGATTCAGATAATAATAATAATAATAGCTGTTGGGAAGGTCGGCTTCATTGTAAAATGTTAAAATGCATGGTATGCTGCACATCTTGGAAGCTGAGCTTGAAAATACATGAAGTGCTCAAGTGAATGAGCCGAGTGAGTTGTCTGACATTTTCCTATTGTCAGCATACACTGTTGCAGGGAAGCACATGGTGACACTCAAGTGCAACGTTTACATACCATAGATGGCAAAGTGGTCATTACAGTACACTTTGTCATTTGTTTGGCTTAACCCACCTGACCTCATGGAATCAGATTTTATTAAATTGCTTGAGAACGGGTGTATGTGATGACTGAATTTTCAATGAAATTCCTTCAATTTTGTGTTTTCACATACAGATGCTCCAATGTCTCAAGCCAAACTTAGGATCATTCTTCGGGACCATGACATACGCAAACTGGACTTGGCTCATGGAATCCCTGGGACTCTCGATGAACTTGAGTCTGTTGTGAGAGACATTTAAGCTTTGATGGGAAGTTCACTTTGCATTACAAGGACGCTGATTTTTTAGAGGAATATTTTTCCCTTTCCTCAACAAGAGACTTCAAGGACAAGGACACTATCAAAGTGTTTCACATTGTTGAACCTCCCACATTTACAATGACCTTCAATGATGTGGACTATCCTGTTGACAGTGCGTCAGAGACCTCCATCAGTGGTGCATCGGCCTCAGTCAATACTTCAAAGACATCCATCTGTCCGTCTACCAGAAGTTGCTCTTAAAGATCACAGACTACACTGAGCCTGTCATCAATTGATCATCAACGTTCAGAACGTTGGCCAACTGAATTCCCAATACCTCGCTTTGCCTATGACACCGAACTTGTGCTTGCTGCGGGACATGAAGCTTTCAAGACAGATGGAATCCAACTCAACTTCACCACAATACTTCCAGACATCCTTTAGAAACTGGCTGAGAGCACGTTTCGTTATGTTGCCTACCCAACAAATGCACATAGGGCTGATGTTGCTGAGGCACTGATTCGCAGGCATCCTTGCCAGGATCATATAACAGATACAATCCACAAGTATATACGAAATCGAGGAAGCTTGGATGTCCTGAGCTTTTTGTGAACACTCAAAGAAACAAAGACATGAGAGAGCACCGACAAAGGAATTTCAAAAAGCCAAGAAAGGCGAAGGTGAACTATCTACCCTTGTTCATGGAGTGCTTTGACAGTTTTTGTCTTCTTATTCACAGGATAATTCTGTGGAAATGCTTTGTGTTAATAATGTTTAGTATTCTGACATTGATTCTGGCCTACTTACGCTAGGTTTTTGGGGATCTCACTATTGAAATGATGATCATATCTGATCCAGCCAGCGCAAGGAATTGGATTGAGGGAATAGAGGTCCTGGAAGTGATGGACGTACTCAGGGACTGTGCCTTGCTAATGGGGCTGATTTACTGTATCTTTGACCTTAAGATGTGCATAGGAACTGAAAATAACTTTTGAAGTTTTTCAAAAGATATTCCTTGAGCTGGATGGTCTCAAAGCCACCCCAAATGTCACTCAAAAGTAAACTGCTGTCCTAATAAAAAGATAAGACTGTCCACTAACTAATGTGAGTTAGGAAATTTGTTAAGTTGTGCTATTTATACGTTTTTAATTTAAGTTAAGTTTAAGTTCATGTCAAAGGTAGTTACATCTATGCTTAAATAGGAAAATTTGGTCCGTTCAGCGATTAAGCTGGAGATGTTGCAATTGTTAATACTGTAGGCCAGTGGTCCCCAACCCCCGGGCGGCGGACCAGTACCGGTCCGTGGGTTAATAGATACCGGGTCGCAGGGAAAGGATACTTCCTTGGGGATATTTCCGTTTTATGTATGATCTGAGTCTGAACAATGTCTTATTTTGGAGTAAGACCGGATACTCTCCGTCGCATCTGTCCAAGAATCGATATTGACGTATGTCATGTGCTTGCCTCGCTTACATGTTTAGTTCAATTCAATTCAATTCAATTCTATTCAATTCAATTCAATTCAATTCAATTCAATTCAGTTCAGTTCAATTCAGTTCAATTCAATTTGTACAGCGCCAAATCATATGTTACTCCTTATCTGCCTCTGGTCCTGAACCTCAGTACGGAGCCAGCTAGCTGCTAACTGGCCAAGCTAGCGCTTTCAGCAGTCACAAGCCACCCGGGTAGATACACAGATTGAAACAGCGACGGAGGGTTTCTTAGGCCTTTCGAGCCGGCACTATTTTAACCTCCGACTCTCCACAACTGTACCGGCAATAACAAAGATCATTTTCCAAGAGAACAAGCCCCTTTGACGGCAGATTCTGCCGCGCCGCAACACTTTCTAATGTTACAATCACGTACACCTCGCGCCGTCACCAGGGGAACGACAGCGACAGCAACCGCCTACGCACTTCCGCTAACTATCCTCTACACTTGTACGGTCTGTGAAAACATCCTCTGATCTGAGACCGGTCCGGGACGCAATGAGGGTTGGGGACCATTGCTGTGGGCTCCCTCATGTTTGTGTATTTGTGTATTGTGTGGAAATTGTACTTGTAGCATAGTATGTTAAACTTGGCAAACTGTTACAAGTTGTTATCTCAATTTTGTTGAGCGGAATTAACATGGAGTTCTAGTAACTTTGATGGAGTAATATACCGGTGTTTATGCTGTATAGATTGTGTGTCTATTTTTCTGTGTATAAATCCTCTCGGGTGACTTTCTTTTTTTCCACCTCATTTTATTCCTTGCACCGGAATTCAGCAGCTTAGTTTCATTGCACCATTTAATTGCTGTAATGACCCTAACACTAACCCAGTAAAAGATTCCCGATTCCTGTGTGTCAACTTAATGACACTACAACTTTGTTGCAAAAATTGAGGTGGTGATAAATCATGTTGGTTGTACTTCACTAATTGAGGTAGTCTAACTCTAAAAGGTTCATTGGAAATACTCAATAATAGCTTAGTTGGAATTACTTAAAAAGATCAATGCACATTGTTACAACAATTTTATCGTCAAGATGAGACGGTGTATTTTTGTTTGTATATATTGTATATTGTGTATTTTGTATTTTTGAGTGTTGTTTTATCCCTGCTGTTTGAATATCTTTGGGATTTGGGAAATTATGGAAGATATTATGCAATAATTGCAGTTTATGAGTCTCGTGAACCATTACTCCTTAGATAGGAACTGATCTTTGGACGCTGCCCTCTGGTGACAGAAAGTTGCCATTGTCAACAGTATAGGTCGTTGAAAAGTGCTCGCAAGGGGAAGGGCAGCAAGGGTGGTCATTGGATTCACTCATTGTCATTGTCCTCTCCAAATTTTAGATTTGCATCCTTCATACCAATTGACTGATGTATCAATGCATAGATGCATCCGACCTGCTACAAAAAGCACCAAACAAATCACAACAAACGCAACTGTTACTTAACTTGGCTTTTATAACTGAAGCAGGCATTTAACCACACCTTAACACATGCAGAGTGCCTTTAAAATTTTTGCTCATTAGAAGCTAAAATAAAATTGATCGTTATGATAAAAATGAGAATTAAACAATGGCAAATTGTATGGTCAATTTGCAACAACAGAACAATAGTAATCTGTTAACTGTTGGAAAAATATAAGAGTAAAACTGCGTGAAATTCAATTTTATTTTTTACATCAAAACAGAACATGTAATGTGATAACTGTTAACGTTGTGTGTACACTACACTAAAAAGTCAGAGTGATATATTCAAGGCAGTTTCGATATTGTGATGTGATGATGAATAATTGGATTTTTGAATAGTAGGTGTTCTTACCCTTTCCACAATTTTGTATTTGTTTCTTTACACTAAGATTTAAGACATTATCTTAAGAACTATGAAACTGCTTTTCACATCCGCTGTTACGGTAGTTGTGGCCACCAACGGAAATACATCAAGTCACAACGTTAACAGGTCCATCTTACACTTAAGATGGATTTGATCGAGACATTATAGAAATGTATCAACTGATATTTGTGCATTTACTCTGGTTTTCTGATTTCATACTGTCAGCATCATATTTAGAAATATATTTTAAGATGTGCTTATAGCACAATACATGGTCCTTCCACATTGAAAATTGAAATTATAGACTACTGTGACTTAGCCCGGCTGAGTTACAAAACTGTAAAAGAATGTCTCTGACTTTCATGCATTACAGTACAATGGCTACAATTGGACATGTTTGCAATTCACCCTACATTGCTGTCTCCCTCGGGTTGTCTGGATCAAAGGTCATAATCTCCATGTGAATGAGGCCTGTGTGGCAAAAAAGGATGTTTTGACTTGATATGCACACCAATATCTTCACATTTTTCCTCTAGCAAATGTTACAATTTGAACAAACTTACTTTTCCATTCACCCACAGCAAGCTCTAAGTTCTCAAACGAATCATCGTAAGGATCAGAGTCTGGTTCGCAATCTGGGTCATGATACTCAGCCAGATAAGGGTGTGACAGACCATGTTTAGCTGTTAGCCTTGTCTCTGGGTCAAGTAGCAGCATGCCCTCCAGAAGATCCACAGCTGAAGGGGTGGGAATGAGAAAGTCTTACAGAGTTCCTATTTGCTTTTGTGACTTTAAATATTAATTTCAGATTCTCTTTATCATATCACCACAGGTCAGCTAATATTGAAAACAAAAACTTGTTGTGGCACACAGATACAAAAGCTGACAAAATTGCGATGAAGACACGCACATTGAGAAAAGAAGAGAAATATTCTGCTATCCAACCCATAGTTTTATGGTACAAATAAATGAATGTAGGCAGATAATTGCACCATTTTCACCCATGGAGGGAAACACGTCCTTCAAGTTTTTCTTCCTCTGGTAAGGGAGACCCTGAACATATGACTGTGCCTGAAAGAGATCATCAGTCAATAAAGACATGTAAAAGCTGATTAACAAAATATTACAAACAACACAAAAGATGATAAAAAGCTGGTCAAACAACTTTGGAAAATCCTGTTACTGTGCTTTTTGTATCTGCAAATTTTGTATCTGCAAATGTGATTTGAGGGCTGGTTATGAATTTGTTAATCCATAAGAACACAATGATGTTTGCCACTGAATCTTACATCTTTACTCTGCATCTTGCTAACCAGGGATGAATCCGGTGTTCCTGTCAGGCGAAGGATCTTCTTCAGCTGATCGATACCTGGATGGTCTTGATAAAGGATCTTTAGAACATGACTGGAAACAACACTTTTTTTTTCAAGAACATCTGGACATTTTCTGCATTTTACCTTCCATTATGAAGTATGTAACAATCCACCGTACGCCTGAATTATGTAAGTGTTGTAAAATGTTGGGAAGTTTATTAAATACTATCTCCATCTCCCTCTATTGTTGGCTCTTGATTTCAGGATCACCACAGTCGACTTCCAGTCTCCACCTATTCCTATCTTTAGGATTCATCTTTATAATGTAAACTAATGTGACCTAATGTAATCTAATATAATATGGAGATCTTGAGAGTAATTGACAAGTCTGCATTGGGAAATTAACCGCTGTTTATTGCTAAAAGAATTAATAAATTCTTGAAACAACAATGGAGTCTGGAAAACAAGTGGGTATAGGTATGATGTGCAAAAAATGTGCAGAATAACTTAGGATACTGTCATGTCCAGGGAAAAGAACCTGACCAGTTATCAGTTCAGCCAGGATGCAAGCTGCGGACCAAACATCCACTAAGAGGCAGACAATGACAGACATAGAGATCCATAAATAAACATTGTCTTTTAAGTTTTATCAAAGTCATCTTGATTCTTTCCCTAAACTACCTGTCTGACTGTAGTGCATCCAGTTGAATATGACCTCTGGTGCCCTGTACCAGCGGGTTACAACATAACCAGTCATCTCACTCTCTGTCTGTCTTGCCAGGCCAAAATCCAAGATCTGACCGGTAAAATTAAACAAAAAAATATTGATTAAGAGGCTGCACGAATTCTTAAAATGTGAAACATACTCTGTTGCATGAATGCCTACTTAAGTGTGACTTACCGTCTTCTTTCATTTCCCTTCAGACAGGAAATATGTTTATTTGGATTATTATTTATGACCTTACCTTTAACTCACAGTTCTCATTTACTGCAAGGTTTCCAGGCTTTAGATCCTAACAATGAGTGAAATGACACTGGTTAATGTATATAATAACAGCACATTGTAAAAAGCTCTAAAATGTTCTAATTTTGTTAAACACCAATAACAATAACAATTAACAGTAAATACCAACCCGATGAATGATTCCTGCCGAATGTATGTACTGTAAAGAAAATTTTAAAACAGGTTGTGAATAAAGATAAAATTTCCTCCATACCTC
>OMPJ01046285.1:9087-25410 GCA_900312935.1 Carapus acus | reverse complement strand
CTCGCGCTCAAACTCACACACACACACACACACACACACACACACACACACACACACACACACACACACACACACACAGATTTTACGATCACAAGCACTTACAGGCTCTAATTTAATTCGGTTAATTCAAGAACATGCCCCGCACTGGCGACTCCCTTTATAACACATAATTGACATTGCAACCAGTTGACACGTGGGGTCAATAATGAGGGAGGGGTGTTATTCTTTAAAATCGTTATGAAGAAAAATTTTCATATATTCATCTTCCCCTTATTCTTTATCAAACATGTTTGTGACACATATCAATATTTTTCTTTATTTATGTTTTCATTCATTTTGAGAAAATTCTCAATTGAGAATTTTAATTGGGGTCAAAAATGACCTCACATGTAAAAGAGTGTAGGTAATGGAAGGTTGTGCATCCAAGGGTTCGTGGCACAACTGTCGGCATTACATATCTACTTAGCATGGGATACTGTCGTTAAGCTGCTTGCTCTCTTGAATAGTCTGGACAGACAGTTGCTAAAAGCAGCTATAACATACCACTGGACCACTTGTTGTTAATAGCAGATAGGCAAAAAAGAACAAGGATTTGGCAATGCTAGGAACTTGTTCATTGCCTCCAGTTCATTTGTTGTAAAACACTGTAGTGAATATGTGACCTTGTTACTCGGCAGCAATGTCTGGAACACTTAAAGTCAACAAGTATTTTTCACTGCCTGCTAAAGCTCCTAAAAACTAACCTTGCTGGCACTCATCTGGTATGCAACAAATGTAAATAAAACTTTTAAATCAACTTCACATTGACCACAATAACTTTAAACAAACAATTCCACTATTCAAATGTTTATATCATTTATTGTGTATCACACAGAAAATAATAATGCTTAAGAAATCAAAATCTGTCATTGCTCTGTCCAATTAAGAATAAAGTAAAAAAAATTGAGGCCCAGACTTACTCAAATATTACTGGAATCATAATTCTAGAAAATTGTGCTGACATTGAAATGAGTGGTGAAGCCAATGAACAGCGTTAATCCTAGCTGAACCAAATCTGATTGATTGATTGATTGGTTGGTTGGTTGATTGATTTATTGATTGATTGATTGATTGATCAAACATTTCTTTGATGATGATTCATAAATGAAATCGCACCTTCAGGCCTCTCAGAAGCTGGTAGAACAGATATGTGATGATGCGATCAGTTAATCTCCGCTTCTTCATAATGTGGCCCAGATCCTGGGCTACAAAAGGCATTACCATATAACTAGAGAGAGGAGAGGAGAACAACCCATGGAGAGAAAGAGGGAGAGGGAGTTTTTTTTGCAACGGCAACAGAGACAAAAATCACACAAACAGAACATATCAAACATCAAGGAGCTTGTGCTGCAAATTGCGTGCCCTTTCAAACCTACCGCACAATACTAGTAACTTGACGTGCGCAATATACAGGTAGATGGATAAAAGGCGTCAGCGAGCTCTAACAACTGACATTGGAATGTGTTTACTCTCTTCATACTCACAAGGTCTGGAACTTTTCCAGTGTGCAATCTGGAGTGAAAACATCAAGGAGGCAGATCACCTAAAGAAAAACATCTGTGTTGCAGGTTAGTAGCAAAACAAACATTATAACATAAATAAATCCCACATAGCACCATTAAAACACATGGAGCCATTCATTGTCTTTGGCAGTGATTTAAGCCACCCTGCAAACATATTCTTGTCCTGACAGTTGTCAACAGAGGGCTGTGTCTGGTTGGCGCCTGGCATAAAACATCAGTACTTCATCATCACATCATTGATGATGTGTCCAAGAACCCGCATCAAGAGATGTATTGTGTAACCATGTCATTCTGGCTTGGCAAATGACAGCCAGGAATAGTCTGGTTGACGACCATGAACACATGGTCGGTTACCCCATTGTGGGGTAAATTGTCACACTATACAGGGTAAGGTGTCACGCTGGATTTATTAACAAATAAAAGAAGGACAAAACAATTGTTATGGTTCTTATTTTACTTGAAAATGAACACTGAGGTCAGGCATTGAAAATAGTTATGATTGCATTTGAAAAAGTTGGTGAATATGGCCATGACCAGATTTTTACTTAGAGTATGCAAATGCACTGGACTGAAGTCCATTGGGAACTGCTGTTTTCAGCCTCCAACATCTGTTTGCTTATCTTAAAATAAAAGATTCAGCCAAACTATAAAAGAAAAGTATTGTTTCATGATGAAACTCTGAGCAGCCAGAAATATGGTCAAAGTTTCAAACAAGAACTTGTAGATCCCTTTGTATAGGCTACAATCTAACAAACCCCGACAGACAAATTTCCTTTGTAGTCAGACTTTTCTCCCGGGTAACAGTTCTGGCGCACATAGATTGCCAGGTGTACACTGATAATGAGCCCACCCTTTGCACATTATGCACTGCTCCAAGTCTACATTAAAAACCTGCCGTGGTGATTTGTACCCAACCACTGTAGTTGGGGAAGGCGCCTGGCTCGCTATTTTGGCTCAGGTGAATTTCTTGCAGTATTGAGCCAAGATTCGGCAGCTAACATTAACCCTTAGATGCACGTGTGAGGTCAAAATAACCACAGTGGTTGTTATTCTTCAAAATCTTTATTGAGAAAAATTGTAATATATTATTGTAATATGTTCATATTCTAAGTATTCCTCATAAAAAAATTGTGACGTACGGCAATGTTTTCCTTCATTCATGTTTTCATTAAAATTTTGAGAACATTCTCAATGTTTTTTGTGGAAGAGTGTAGGTATTGGTAGGTTGCATGCAGGTCCTTTGCAGTACTTCTGATTGATTTATTAGCTAGAGTCGCCTGCCTCATTGCTCTCAGCATCACGTCAGGTGCTGCACTGCCATGTTCTGTTTTTCTTTTGTAATTCCTGACCCTGTCTTCTCTCTTTCCTTCCTCCCGTAAATCATCGTTATTTTCTGTAAAAGCAACATTAAAATGCAAATTTGAGTGCTAATAAGTGTTTTAAAGTAAACCCCATTCCAGACATGTCCTGCTGAGATAAGTTGTCACATGTGACAACTTACCCCAAGATGACTGGGACAACTTGCCCTAAAGTACCATATTTGCTTAAGGTAGCTCTATCTTAAAGTTGGTTTACACCAAAACAATGACTGAGATATGACAGCATGCCTTGAACTCTCCTCTTTCAAGTCCACATATATCGTTGTGAATATTTTATATTCTGAAAGAAGGTTATTTTGGAATATATAAGGTTGAATTTTTTTACTTTGGAATGTTCAAAATGGTTACATGATACTCATCTAAAGTCACCATGTGCTACTCTCTCCTCAGTCAGTACATGTCAACAGATAATGTTAGGGCAAAAACAAAAAACTGGTTCCGGTATCCCACTTTTTAGTTGTCCCCTCTCGTGTGTAAGATAATTGCAATAATTGCAACTGACCCTTCTGACAACAGGCCCCGGTCTCCCCTACCTTGTGATAGGACAATAGCAGCTACACTGAAAGGGAAGCTTTACAAGATTGTAGTGAGACCTGCCATGACGTATGATTTGGCTATGGAGGCAGTGGCTCTGTCTAAGGGACATATGCTGAACTGAACGCGGCAGAGAGGAAGATTCTAGATTTTCTTTGGGAGAACCCAGGTTAGGCAAGATATGACCTGAGATCACTAAAGGGATATTGAAGGTGGAGCAATCTGGGGAAAAGGTCAGAAAGGCAAGATGATTTGATGTTGATTTGTTCAAGTGGAGGGGAGGGATTATGGATACATTGGACAGAGGATGTCGAAAAGAGGAGATAGAAGATTTATCAATATAGTTAGGGTCGGGAGAGCACTGGGTATTTCGAGGACAGAAGTAGATGGAGAGGGACTATCGACTGTGGCGACCCTTGAAGGGTGCAGCCGAAACAGGAATAAGAATTAGATTAGGCTGCAAAAAACAGCTCTCAAGCAAGGTATAAATATGTAATGTCAAAAGTATTTTTGCAAAGTATTGCAATCAATAATATTTTACTCATCTTAACCCCCATGTTTAGGCCTCAGATCTTGTCAGCAAGATGGAGATAACGATGTCCTTCAGTTGTATTCAGTGAAAACAAGGGATTATGAGGGTTTCAACAACAAATGCAGTTGAGTAAGAGGCCTACACCAAGGTAGGAGATATCCTAATTTCTGCCTTTATTGAATAATGAAGGAACAATGGCTCTTGTCATGATTTCCTTCCCTTCATCAAGGAGGTGATACTTGGATTTAATCTGAGTAAGCATTTTAGCTTGTTGGGCTATACAATTAATGGTAACGGTGAAAACATTCCTGAACGAATCAGTGTGTTGGAAGAGCCGAAACAATGCCTCTTCTTCGTAAGTGATATTGTATTTCTAAAGAAAAATTACATGCAGTGCAAAGAGGCAGTAGCTCCCTTCTGCTGGAAAAAAAGATACTTTAAGTTCAGTGTTATCATTTATCATTTACATTTATCTATTTTTTGTTATCTTACATTTTCATGCTGTATGTGCCGGAGCAGGCGCAGTTCCCTGTAGGCCCGTTTGGCATGGATTAGGGACTGAAAGGGCCGATATAATTTCTTGATTGCCACCTTCTCCTTATTCTTCTGGTCAATGGCAGAGCTGAGAAAGAATATGCATTTGAGTCACAGCAGTGGGGAGAGTACTTCTAACTTTCAGATGCAAAACATGTTTCTGATTACAAAGAGTTTATGACATGGTGTTTTGTAAATGCAGCAACACATACAGGATACTGCTACTGCACTAGTCAACAAGTCTGGACACTTTGGTGTTTATCCTTATCTGAATGGGCCAGTGTAAAAAAAAAAATCTGCAATTTGACAAAGACAACTTTGAAAGACAACATTTTCAAACCATGTATTTTGAATTGAGCACATTTATCCGCATCTCCATTCAAGTAAAACTGGCTGTTCCCATCTTGATCTTCTGTTGCCTGGCTGCACCTCTGTAAGTAAGGGAAATTGCCTAAATCAGGCAGCTAAGACTCGTTGCTTGATTTTCGCCCAATAGATCATTTATCCGAATTGGGAACCACACTCAAGTATATAAAAATACACTCGTATCAACAGGGCATTTAGAGCTGATGGTCCCTTTGAGGAGCATCTAAGTGTTACGATCAAAATGCAACTGCGATCAAAAATGTGATTTTTGTAGACCATTGACTAAATACAACAATATGGATCAACCATTTAGTCCAATATTTTGCACAAATAAATTTCCATTGGCGGCACTTGGGGGTCTATCTGTTCAAGGAATTCCAGAGGGTAGGCTTCCAGAGATTTTTGTCTATCCCTGAACCTGCATTGACTTGCAAGACGGCCTAGGGCACAGTAGTGCCTCTGTTTGCAGATATGACGTTAAGGCAGGCCTCCTTCTCTGCCTGCCAGCAGCTCGACCTCAGACTGGAATGTAGATTCTAAGACCTCTGCAAATGCAGACATGCACAGAAAAACATTTCTGATGGGAGCCAGTTCTATTGATTGGACACAAACAAGGCGGAGTGTCTCAGATCATTAAAAATGTATGAGCCTTGGAGAATTGGGACATATCAATGTGTTTTCACGCATTTACAGTCTATTTACCAACATTACTATGAGGATGGTGCGGGGAAATTAAAGCGTTACTGAGTTTGGTCTGTTGTGTCGTCCACTTAATGGACTGTAAATGTGTAACGCCCTCACATCCTCTCAGATGGCGGGGAGAATTAATTAACCCATGAGTGATACTACAGACACAATATTACACTGAGAGGTTGAGCATTGTATGACGCCGTTAAAAAGGTGGTCTGACGATGCCTTGAGGTTACCAAGATATGCCTGGAGAGAAATGAGTCTGGGGCAGAGTTTCCCAGATTACTCACCAAACAGTCCCGTAAGCCCCGGAGCCGACCGACCTCAGCGTTGTGTATCTCTCCGGCACTTCCCACGTCGTTTTTTGAACCTCCATTCTGTGATAACCATCTCTGACAGGCGTATCACCCATAGCTACCTTGTTTTCAATTAAAACATTAAGAAATAATCGTACACGGTGTTGACGGCAGTTGGTTTATGTTGAAACCTGACAGGTGAGATTGCAACACAGGTAAACGCAGGCTGTGTAACGCCCTCGTAGGCGAACTGGATGTCACGTGATCCAGGAGTAATTATTCTCTAGTTTTTAGATGGCGTTATCATTCCTCTCAATGACTCTCAGATGTCACCTCCTAAGCCTACCCAACCAAACGACAAATATGCTTCAGCGGCAAAATCCACTTTCGCAAAGAACAAAGGTGAGGCTGACAGTATGTCGTCACAATTTACGTAATCAATGTCTTCATATCACCTTTAGATAATTTCTCACATCCATTTCCGTTTGAGACATCCACAAGATTGACGTTTGTAGAACACAACAAAATATCAACTGTATTTGTGCCATTTACCTAAAATCGACTAGGTGTACCGGCAGTTAAAAATGATAGATACAGTCAATCCTATATTAATGAGAAGTGACCGAAATGGGCTGATATCAGTGACGTGACAACAACATGTAATAAGTGAAATTTTAATTGCAATGTAATTTATGGTCAGGGGCACAGCGTTGACAAACCCATTACGCCAAACATCACAACCGACGTTGCTCACTAATACAAACTCTATAATACAAACTCTAGACAACATAAGTCAGCCAGCAGAGGGCAGACATCCATAACGATCACGTCGCGCTGTACAACCCCTCGCGTTAAACTCCGCTATTTTATGTTCATTGCAGTAATGAGGACAACGTCTGGATAATAAAAGATAACATTACATTTTTAATTGAGTCATACTGCTCTGAAAATACGATGAAAATGTCATAACAAAGATCGGAATCTGAACCTCAGGAAACAAATTTCCTCGGGGTTTATTTTTTATGGTTTCGTTGTTCATTGTATATCTACTTGCATAAAATACACATGCAGGATACGTGTATGCGCTCATGGGTGTAACGCTGTGGGCAAAAATCACGTATGTGTGGATGAAAAATGTAAACATGCAAAAGAAAAAAAAAATTGCACGCATATTATCAAAAATAGTAGTCCTCTCTCCATCCCCAGTCCTCTAAATTAACTTCTTCTGTACACATTGCATTGCTTTATCTCGTCTCATAGCTTCATACAACACAGTCCCTGGACATTCCCCTCTCAAATCCCTGAGTTATCCGGGACAGCAGTAGCTCAGTCTGTGGGGACTTCGTCAAGGAACCGGTGGGTGGTCAGGACTCCAGGTCACCTGCTGAGCACTGCTGAGGCTCCATTGGGCAAGGCACCTGATCCCCAATCAGCTCAGGGACACAATCCCCATGTGCACCCTCCACACTCTGAGGCCCCTCCCCTAGCACACGCCATGGTTCTGTATATGATAATCGGTGTATCAGTACCGTGTACCTGGTACCTGGATAACTGATCACTGGCCCGTCATCACCGATCTGGTATACCGTGTACAGACCGGTGATGATGGACCAATGATAACGGACCAGTGATGATGGATCTCCAAACATCTGGGCCCTGCTCCTGATAGGCATCTACTGCTTTGCATCTTTATGCCTGTCTCTGCCTCTCTCTCTCTCTCCCTTTCTCTTTCAACCCGATCGGTCAGGGCAGATGGTCGCCCACCTGCAGCCTAGGTTTGCATGAGGTTTCCTCCCATTAAAGGCAAGTTTTTTCTTGCCACTGCTGTCAATGGGGGGAAATGTTGGGTCTCTGTGTGTTCATCTTACAGAGTTTGAGTGCTTAAATGTTGAGAAACAGTACCTGCTCCATCTTGGAAACCGCCTTGAGATAACCTCTGTTATTATTTGGCGCTACACAAATAAAGCTGAATTGAGCTGAATTGAACTGTACATGTAATTCCCATGCATGTATTTGATGAAAATACACGAGTAGGGTGTACATTACGAATTTTACCCTCGGGGGATTAATAAAGTGTATCCTCTTCTTCTTTTAGAGTCAGGTTCGCCGCATTCTCATCTCATCGCATTCTCGTTCATGGCGAACAGCATTTCCCCCGACACACGCACAAAGGCTGAGGCCCGGGGCTTTTATTTTGAAGGTACAATCCCAATTTCCTTTTCTCCCCCAGCCTGGTTGTTCGGCGTTTGTGTATTGGCTTTTATGCGTCGGTGTAACTGTCGGTACTCGAGTTGAGAGGGAACTACGTTACGGAGCGCAAAACAATACGGCCCGTCTTTGTACTAAAGGAGACATACTCAAACAGACACAACCGAGTTAGCTATTGTTTTTTTCTGGATAAGCTGACAGATTGACCGACATGCGTTTTATTTCAGTGGATAATTAGTCACCGTATGTGCATCTGATCAAATACTTCGCGCGAGGAATCGTAGATAGATTCTTCGCTTCAACACCGACGGCTGATTCACCTCTGACTAGCCAGGTAAGCCAGTCGGCTTCACTCTGAGACATGCGCGACTCTTTGTCAAACTTTTTTTTGTGGGTGACTATGTTTTGAAAACATTGGATTTAAAAGGAACTGTTGAGTATGAGTTGAATAACAGCCCTTAATGAAACACCACCAGATATTTTTACACTCACGAATCCAAATCGAATTCATGTAAATAAAGTATTTTCATCGCCTCTATCAGTCGAAAGGCGACCTAACTTGGGATCCTATTATTGAGAGCACGGGACCGCAAGAAACTCTCACACGCATTTTGCACTATGCATGCACTCGTCAGCTGATGTAGGAATGTGGATTAACTGTGTGAGCCAAACGTGAGATCTCTTGCTCATATGTCACCGTTCTGTTGAGTGTGTATGTGTGTATATGTGTATGTTGACACGTGCAGAGGCAACCTATTTTTCCATGAAACAAAAACAATCGAAGCCAGATACTATAATCTTATATCCATTCCCGTTATATTGAAGTATTTTGGTTGGCATTACAGTAGTTTTTGGTAATTATTTTTGACTGCCTCACCAGTCTTGTCTAACCGTCTTCATTGTTGTATCCCTTCATTTCACGAAGTTAATTCAAAGTTCGTCCACACCCAATTATTTCAGATGGTGGCAGACTAGTTGATCAGCTCACACAATCTCCGCTAGTGATCATTTTGCACTGGAGATGTTGTGAGAATTTACACAGGGGAAAATGTAATTTCAAAATGAGACTAAGGGATACTTAATTGTTTCCATATCTATCACAGATAGATAGATAGATATATAGACGAACTGTTTTACATACATTGCGTATACATAGAATAGTAGATCAAAAGTGAAAACAAAATTGACACACACTCCATGTGTTATGCTTCAGTTCAACAACTAATATGACAATCTCTCTATCCAAAATGTGTAAAGTTACCTAGAAATCATCAAATTTAACAGATGGAATATCAGTTCAAGGAAATGTGTGATTCTCCAGATCTTGACACTTTATTTATGTTGTATTGGTGTGGTTTTTATAATCGAATTAGAATTATATTTGTGAAGTTCAATACAAAATTATATTTTGATTTGTTGTTGGGGGGCGCGGAGGGGGGTGGAGGGTCATTTGCTGGTGTGATGCATTCAGGATGGTAAAGGAGTATGTTTCCAGCACAAACATTTCTAAGGTTCTTGTGGTTATGCAGCCTAGCAGTGAATCTCAGTCTTCCCTATTTTATGGTTTTGCTTCAAGTCTACATACTTGGATGTTGCTGAATAGCTGGCCATCTGCTTGCTAAGAGTCTGTTCAATTAGCTTGATATCACATTACCCACACTAGACTGTGATATGAGGGCTGAATGACAGTGAGTGGATAGGTTGTTATCGGAGGCTGTGTCGTTGATAACTTGAATAGTTTGAGATCACCTAGTCATATTTGGTTGGAATTTGTTGTGCAGGTTGCAAAAATACATGTATTCATGTCTCAACCCCACAATTGTTTAGAATCTTTATTTTGATTTGTGATTACTTAAATCTGGTTCATTTTCTTTTTTTTAGAATTGCGCTTTTACGTTATTTCATGGAGTAACATTTATTTTCCTGCCACCACACTTGTCATGGACATTTTTCCAGGTGATTCTTGCTTTGTTGTCCTTTTTTTTGCTCCTCTTTTTTTGCTCCTCTTTTGAAATCTGTCACATAATTATTAAGTGGCATAATGGAAGTCGTTACTCGCCAGACCTCAAACCTCTTAGGCATGACGCACAGCGGAGCGGGGCAAAGTGCCTCTTGAATTGCAGCTGCTTGTTGAAAACTACAGCTCCACAGCTGAATTGACTATTTTAGAGGCTCTGCTGTGAATCACAAAACTCTTATGGCTGAACATCTATACAGCATACTTGTAATTTATATATGGTATGTCCAATGTCAGCTGCGCTGTAGGTTAAGCACTTTCAACTCTGTGACAACTGAACAGAGGGATCAGCTTTTACTTCTGGTGAAATGTCACGTGAACCCTTTTCACCAGAGTACCCAATTCATATACCAGTAGATGGCTCACAGAGTGATGATTTATATCTTGTAAAACCAAACGTCAGCTGCATAATTGTACATTCAACTCCTGAGATATTCTCTTTTGGTGCTCAAATGCAAAGCAAAATTAAGTCATTTGTTTGTTTTGCTCCCATTTCAGGTGTGAAATGGGCCTGGGCATCTTTTTGGTGTGTCTATGATATGAGGGTGTGTGTGAGAGCTGCTCAAACACTGAGCAAAATTAAGTCATATGTTTGTTTTGCTTCAATTTCAGGTGTGAAATGAGCCTCTGCATCTTTGTGGTGTGTCTATGATATGTGGGTGTGTGAGAGACGGACAGCAAGAAATGTGCACGTTAACGAGTGCCAAATTACTGAGACGGTGGTATTTTTGGTGTTCCTCGACAGCTGGTGGTCCCGTACCTCCTGTTACATTCCTCTCTGCCCTTCCCTCTCTCTGTCTAGTTGGGGTCTGTTTGTGTAAGCATGCATGAAGGCAGTGTGTGCTGTTATTGGGTAGGGAAGCTTGGTACCACAATGGCCATCTCGTGATATTCTTGTAATAATTTCAAATTTCTTATGTCTGACTTGTATGTATACAGTATTTCAATTTCCTCTGAAGTCGAACTAGATCACTTCTTCTCCAGTAGTTTCACAAACCTTTGTGCTTGTGTATCTGGAAATGAATCACATAAGATTGATCCTGGAGGCATATATGCACACTGTCTATCAGGGTAGATAGAATCCTAGGCCCCTGTGAGCCCTCAAGGGTCTTTGGCTGACAGTCAAATTGGCAGCCGAATTAATGCTTCTTTTCATCAGCAGCAAGCTTATATCCATTCTGCTTAAACGGAAATCCTCTCATCCTTCCGAGCTGTTGGCCATACACCAGTCAGAGGGATGGAAATGCAGGATCCTTTAAAGTTGGTGTTGAGAATAGCAATGACAATATGTGGATAGTTCATACTAATATGAGCTGAAATTCATTCACCAAGCTTCTGTTGTGTTAGTTAATGGATAAAGGTCCAATTAGTGATGCGTTGTTTTGTAAGGAATGTCTCAGGTAAAAGCCAACACATGCATTAATGGAATGCACCGTTTAAGCTCCCTCTTCCTGCTATCGAAGCAAAACTCACTTTTATGTTCAACAGTGTGTACAGTAAGATCCTGGATTTGAAATGGCCTGGCTCTGGCCCTTTGTGGAATTTGTTATGTCCTGTTGCAAGTTTGTCAGAGCAGCAAATTATTTTAACGAGGAATACATAGTAATATGTCATTCATGTTGATTTCTTTTCATCTTGTAGACTTTTTTTGGTGTGCATTTAAAAATTGAGTTGCTACACTATAGAACATTCTGGCCCAGATCCCTCACCAGTAATATCCTTTTGAAAATCTAATCTACTTATATTAGGTCAGCTGAATGGGGCCCATTTTCAATACGGTGCAAAAGAGAGGCTGTGCTAAACCCACTGGGTGTGGCCCTATTGTGCTCAAATACCCATCAGCTTCAGGATGGTTGCATATGTGCCACCCCACCAGATCTTAGCTGTAGCCACAGCCCCTGTCCCAGCTCCCTGGAGAGCCCCGCCTAGCATCTCGCCAAAACCTTAAACCCCCAGCTGCTCTATTGGAGGCCTGTGCCTCAAAGCCCAAACCTCCCCAACCCTCATCACATTATTGCATTATACTGGGCAAGTCCTAAAGCCATGCTATGAAAAATTCACAACTATGTTTGTTTTCTAAGGACACAAGTTATTTCAAACTGATTCCCATTGTTGCATTCATGTATTCAAGAAAACAACAAAAACAAAAATGAGGTAACCTTTCACTTCACCTTCATATTTTCATCTACAATTTCATTTTGTATTTAATCTAATTTATGTACAGTGATGTAAAAAAAATGGAAGAATAACCATACATAGCTTACATAGTAGCAAACCCAGGACTCCATCCTAAAATATGCAATTACCACTCTCAACTACTATTCTCACAATAGCCAATATTCCAGAGATATTATAAAGGTTCTCAATAAAAGAAACTGGTAAGCTCCTGTAGCTGATTAAAACAGTAAACCAGAACGTGTCATTGACATATGAATATCATTTGTCTTAATTTGAGTTTCTACAGCATGTTAAGGCTGATCAATGAGTACATTAGACACACTTGCCTCAAGGCCTAAACCTGAGCAGCCATCCCTTTTAGCTTTGGACCCTCAAACACAGCTAAAGGCCTCTGGGCAGCCGTCTTGCTCCCTGTAGAGCTATTTTAACCACCTGAACAACTCACAGGTGCCTGTAGTCTTTCTTAAAAGAATGCCATTGGATTTGTCACTGGGCATGGCGATTCTGTCAGTTGGCAGTGTTACTCTGTCACATACCCACACTTCCAGTCTCACGAACCTCTTCAACTTAACCAGCGGGCTTATGCATTCTTCAAAACAAATCTCTGACTAAATGCAACATTCTTGCTCAGATTATTTATTTCTTCTAACAAGGACAGTGACCAATAAATGATCAATATTATTTGCTGACTTGTTGAGATAACAGTATGACCATTGGTCGCTGCAAGAGACATGACTTAACTGCAGCACTGTGGTGTCAGTCAAGATGAGGGATAGGGGATTGGTATTTTTAACACTAAAGAAACAGGTTGAAAAGTCAGTTTTGCTTCTCACATTGTCTATTGGGGTCTTTTGTTACATCAGGATTCATCTTATTCTCATGTCTATCAGCGGCAAGAGGGATTGTCAGTGTGTCAATTAAAATCCTGCAGACTGTGTGTAGGGTTGATCCCCTTTGGCCACTTGAAAGAAGGGGATGAGATAAGAGAAATCTTCTTCCATGCAAGCGCATCTGCTGCCAATCTCAGTTAAAGCTTTTAACTCGTCTCTTACTACCTGGGTAGTCTGCATTTTATTTATACCATGTTTCTATCAATGTGTTTGTGTTTTAAGAAAGATTTTTCTGGTATGCTTTCTGATATTGTTTTCCATGAATGTGACGTCTTGTTTTGTCATTTATTGTCAACCTTGTAACATCTGTCTTCTTTTGCCTTTGTGTTGTAAGAGGATATCTGGATTGGGTAAAATCGTTTTACTCAGCACTTTTCAATGCCAAGGTGATGTTGGGAAACATAAAATCTGCTTTAGTCTACCACCGATTAATTACAAGACAAAGGAAAATAATTAAGATTAAGATAAGGGATTAAGATTAAAATGGAACACCTGTGGTTTGAGTAAATTTGAGTAAAAATGTTCCTCCTGGATATGAGGTTCCACTATCGGCCGGATTCTCCTCTCCAGTACCCTAGAAAAGACTTTTTCGGGGAGGCTTAGGAGTGTGATTCCTCTGCAATTGGAACACACCCTCCGGTCCTCCTTCTCAAACAGAGGGACCACCACCCTGGTCTGCCAGTCCAAGGGCGCTATCCTCAAATGCCATGTGATGTTGCAGAGGCATGTCGGCCATGACAGCCCTGCAACATCCAGAGACTTGAGGCTCTCAGGACGGATCTCGTCCACCCCCGGGGCAGTGCAACCGACTTGCCCTTCTTGACACTTATTTGATCAGAAAGATAGGAAATTTCTAAGCATAGGTCTTGCGTGGTGTGTTGCCCTTAACTGTATTCCCTGATTTTCAGCAGAAATTGTCAGGTCATTGGTAGTGTTAAGTGTTGCATTTGTTTGCTGATATAATTAACCAAAATGCACTTTAACAGTGAGGTGAAGGCCACTGAGGCTACGCTAATGAGAGTGGACATCAGTCAGTTACACACAAGTCTGGGACAAGCGATGCCACTCTCAAGGCTCAGTGCTCAGAGTTGTTTTTGCATAAACTGCAATTGTTTAAGATGATTCATTGCTACTGTGCACATGGGAATGTGTTGGGTCATTAACAATAAGAGTCATTAGTCTTTGACCTAATTAGTTTTATTTAACACCCAATTCAATCATCCACTTGAGGTAGGGTGGGTTAGCATACGGGGTGTGAGGCAGACAAAGACTGGCTTTTAGCTATGTGTAATGGGTATAAAAATGGCACAGTGCTTTTCTGTCCACCTCCACCGCAATACAATGATCACACTTAATTACTATAACTGCCTTTAGTCAGATTGACCCAGCTGTTTGTTCGATCTATCAATGCATTAACTGCATTGGTCGTGATAGTGTCATCTGTTCCGCAAATAGGTAGAAGTAATGAAGATAAGATATGCATATCTGTGTGAAAATAAACAGAATGAAAACGTGGTTTTACAGGGTTTTGGTATAAGAGCAAATTCAAACGTAGCTGCTCCAGAAATCAGTTTCAGGAAAGTCTTGCCGCTGGAGGATGAATGTCTAGTCAAAGCAGTGCTGTGCAGTCTGTTGCTTAGCCATGGCCTAGCCAGGGGGGCAAACCAAACACTCCTGTGTATACGGGTGTAGACGGCAGTGTAGATCACCATAGTGGAGTTGCACATTTTACCACACAGTGAGAAAACTCGAAGAATTGACCTGAACAGTTAACGAAAGCTCGACAAGAAGCTTAAGGTGAAATTTCTGTTTCTTCCCTAGCATCATTGTTTTTCTCCTGTCAAAAATGATCAAAATGCCATTACTATTTGTTCAAAAAATGATTTTGTGTGAGATACTTGCATCCATTCTGGTTTGTCTGTGAAAATTCCTCCGAGCACCAGTCATTAACTCAGATCGAATTGAACTAGTGTGTGAATCTTGGAACCACAGAGCACCAGCTTCGTTTTAACAATTCCATCTGTAGCAAAGATGAACATTGGATTTGACACAAGATATGCTTATAACCAGCACGATTACTGTTCTATGAAACACGGTGGTAAAATAAGCTTACCACCCGAGAGCAAAGGCTCTTTGGTGCTATTTTATGCATGATACAGTGGCAAACATTAAACAGTGAATTGAGGACATAAAGTCAACCACAGAGGTTTGTAAGGCCTGTAGTTTATTGTGTGTCAGGCAATTATCCGTCAAAAGAGGGATATCAAATAGTGGCAATACATTAATCAAGTTCTCCATTTGATACATCGTGACACAAACATCCTCACAAGCTTCACTTAACTGACGTGGCCTCTTTACATTCTGACAAAAAGCTACATATAAACTTGGTTGAAATTTGCACAGGAATGTAAGTACAGGCAGACTGGAGGGTGAAAACATCCATTTGATGGTGGGATCAGTGCAAACTCATAATGCAACATCTGAGTGAGTGAGGGCAACAATACCATCCTTAATCCACTCTTCCCGGACCCCGACTGTCTGCTGTCAGATTTTCCAAGTTCATTTCCTTGCATAGAGTCAATTGCTTGAACTCCAGTACAGGGCGGTCAGCTGTAGACAGATGGTAGCTGCCTGCTGTGCTTGTGTCTCCAGGTGGAGTCTTTGACTGTCCTATGGTTTGGGTTTACTCAGATAATGCATCCCATCCACTTAAGCCCTGTAAGCTCTGCACAGCGCTTATTGTTGTAATATCAGGCTTTCGAATAAAAGTGGGAGATGACAACATGGGAACCAGAACAAAGGTTCTTGTAGCTCTTTGTGTATATACATGCATGTGTATGTGTAAGTGAGCATGCCTGGTGGGGGGTGGTTCAGCAGCTGGACAAACACACTTGATCTTACTACTGTTGGACTAAGGGAGACCATAGCAACACACATACTCTACACAGAGGCTATTATAGCCCCCTATTCTTAACCAGTTTATAGTTAACTCTTTGCCATTACCAGACCTTTATCTAATATTACTTTTAAAGTGTAGGGGCGCGTGCGCACACACACACACACACACACACACACACACACACACACACACACACACAATATGGCCCTCTGCTGTTGTGTCACATCTAAATGGATCA
>OMPJ01046283.1:2151-12866 GCA_900312935.1 Carapus acus | reverse complement strand
GCTGTCAATGGAAAATCATTCAGCATTTCTTTTGTTTCTTCATTTTCCGATCTCATTTTTGGTTTCAGGACATGTACTCAGGAGAGACCTTGTGCTGTCAATGCTAGAGTCCACTGACAGCCGTGGCAGATAGATGCTTTGATGGATCGTTTCTTGTCTCCCCTAAAAAAATCAATCGCATCCTGCTGGTGTGAAATTTGAGGGAAACATGGAGCAGATGCAGAAGAGCAACACAAAATCAAACACAAGTCAACCTGTCCCTGACCCTGTCCCCCTCTAGTACCTTATCCCTTTCCCTTTCATTGCTGTCACATCGCTGCTCCGGTCTTGTCATTTCTTGTTCTGCCCTCAATGATGACCCTAATTCTGTTGTTGTCTTCCACCTTGTCATTGTCCCTTTCCCTGTTCCTGTCCCTGCTGTCCAGGAATTTCTTACGCTCCCTTTTGTTTGTCATTGTGTGTATCCCAGTACATGTTCCCGTAGCCCCTGTCCGCGTACTTTCCCCCAGCCAATTCTGTGGTTCCTGTCCTTTTATTGTGCGTCCTCTCTTTTCTTGTCCGTCTCCTTGTGCCTGTTTTTCTTGTCTCCATCGTAACTCCTGACCCCTCTATTTGCGTTTCAGGCCCCCCTGTTCCCCCTGGGTTCTTGACATAAAGTTTTCTCTGATATGTCCTTAATATCTCTGCCTTTGTCATGAAAATGGGACATGCCATATTGGTCTAGGGACAAAGTATCACAAACTGCATCGCCACTTTGTCTCAAGGTACCCTTTGCTAAGATAATTAAGTCTCATTAAAATGTTTTTTTTTTCAGCAGAGCTTTGTTAATTTTCTATCTCATTTCACCCAATCAAAGGTCAACATCTCCATTCAGGGATGTGCATCAAATGCTGGAGGTTGAGTTTGGCCTCTATAAATACCACTGATTTATTGCAGCAAAAATCTGATGTAGAAACCAATGGTCTAGCGGTTCCAAACTAATTGCTGAGAAAGTGTCTCACCTGTGATGTCTGCACAAACATTCTAGACAAATCATTTACAGCACTGAGAAGGTGCCAGAACACATTCAGATGCAGAAACCTTGTGTTCACTGTGCTGTATACTCTCATTTCAAATGTCCCTCAGAAAAAAACACGTCTGTGTCTCTGTATCTCGTGGCAGACCTTTTGGAGATCCAGTTTAAGTCTTGGCCCATTAACATACAGTAGTTTTATTGGCACCATGGCCGAGGATGAGAACGCTTATCTTGACAGTAAGAAGCTGTGCACTCTGCCATCCATCTCATCCAACTGACTCCATTGCTGATGGGGATAAATAAGCTGTATCCCAATCTGAAAAAAATGACTTGTGTGTGACACAGAGGTAAACAAGTGGGAAAACGGTGGCGAGGTTGGTAGAAGTGTCATGTCTGATGATGGATGGCACCGCAGTTGTCTCATGGAGGACTTCCTTTATCGGTACTGTTGTTGTTGAGGTCGCACTTTTAGAGCCATAATTTGTGGTGTGAACTTTGGCCTCTTGTTCTTCCCGTTCACTCACTCTCTCTCTCTCTTTTTCCTACATCACTTTTACCTCTTCTCCTGCATCAATTTCTCGCCTGGCTGTGACACTGCTGTAATTTCAGCTCCTTTCAGTTAGTGGTCTACATTCCCCTGTTTGGGTTTTTGTTGCTATTTTCGTTTGGTGGTCTATGGTGGATGAGGAGGAAAACACGGAGCTGTGTTTTGTAAATTGTTTGTGACATTGCTTGTTGATGTAATTAAAGTAATTACAGCTCAGGTGCAGCATCTCAGAGCCCAAGACTCTAACTGAGGTGGAACAACAATCCAATAAGAAAATGTTACGATCAGCTCCTCTCTCTTTCCTCCCCCCATCTCTCCCTCTCACACACATACACTCTGGCGCATACACACTCTGCTGTAGCCCAGTAACTTTGATGGTGGCTGCATGTGTCACGCAATGTGTTGAACCTCTTGAATATTCTCTTTGATGAGGCTCACAAGCCCAGAATTGAAACTTGCAGCTCCATATTCAGAGCTGAAGGCCAACATTGACTGCAGCGGCTTGTTTGTCTCAGGCTCATCTAGCAAATGGCACACAGAAGACATATGAACCTTGTGATTAGCTTCGTAATAATGATGAAGTTCAATTTTCGCTCAGTTTTCTTTTTGACTGACGAGAAGCAAATGTCACCCTAATATCAATGTCACTGTGTTTGCTACCAAGCATGGTGAGACCAAAGAGACAGAGGAGAGGAGTTTTGCAGTGTACAGACTAATCTCCCTCCTCACCTTCGACTTGTCTGTTTCAGAATCATCCAGAAGCCTCATCAGCATGAGACATGAGTTGCGTCTGGTTATGGCGATGGAAACAAATCTGTTTCTAACCTGATTAGTACAATGTCATCTGCTCTTGGCTGGTACAAAGTCTTCTTTGGCAGCATTGACCACAAATGTGCTTTGGGTATCTGCTGCCTCTATATTGTTTGATCTGGAGGACCTAGCCAAAACGTATTTCAGTGGGCTCCCCCTGAGTGAACGCTTTTGTCATTTTGGGCTGTGGATGAAGTTTCTCAAGCTGCTCTGGTGCTCAGAGGAAAGTTTGTTGGCAGGAACACAGAAATAAAAACCTACAGCTGTAAAGGCATATTACAGAAGTAACAGGAAATGAAGCTCCGAACAAAACGCTATGCCGACAGTGAGGCAAGGCCCGGTGCTGCCACAGATGATCCACAGTTCCCGTTGGCACAGTAACACTTGCATAAAAGCCGCCATCAACCTTTTAGTGGACGGTCGGCTGAGCCTTTCCTGCCAAAAAAAAAAACTATTTTGAAAAAAAATCTGAGGGAGTAATTGGCCCGTAGTCTCTGTGGAGTAAAAGATCATAATGACATTTTTACAACATCTTGTTGTTTGTGTGTTTGTCTTTTTCAGTATTTTTGTGTGGCACAGCGGTGGTGGCGCCACAGTGTGATGCGCGCAGTCATTACGACACAGCAGGTTACTGACAGGGCATTAGGCTCTCCTGCAGTGGGGCCTTGGAGATAGTGCTCATTATGGTGTCTCAGTTCGTTTGCCAGACCTGATTTGCCAGTCTATGCATGGCTCCTGGTTAGCACCAAACCAGCAGCCAACTGAGACACGCCGCTGCAAATCTCATCAAGGCGGAAAAGATAGACTTATAAAAAAGAATAACAGCAAACCGTAGGAGCTGAGCAGGGGAAGTCACTGCAACCTTCTGCTGGTCCATTTTCTTTCTGCAGTGTGTCCGTACAACTGTGAGGTCTCACAAATACGTCACAAATTTGGCACTTAGGTGTTGTCCAGTCAAACTTTGATTTAGTTGAACATATATGCAAATGTATTTGTTTCAGTCAGAAGCAAGATTTCTTCTGTTCGGTTGCTGATGTTCCATCATGTTCAGATGGAGCATCAGTTATGTGGCTGTGTGGCTGTGGCTGCCGAGTAATAATTCCCACTGACGTTGTACATAGTTTTCAAATAGGATTCCTCCAGAAATTAACTGCTTCATTAACTGCTCCTTCATCAAAGGTACTTTTGTTTAGCTTTAGAATTTCAATTCCAAGTATCTAACCTTAGTCAGCTTCATTGAAAACTGATGTCACACCCCCCAAAAAATAATACACTCAACGAGATTCTCCCAAATTTCAAAGAATTGCAGTAGTGACATCAGCCAGCATTGGTTGTCAGGCACCCTGGCTTTTGAATGAAGCAGTTAACGTTCTGCAACATTATTTTCAGATGCTTTTTAAGTTCTCCTACCTCCAAAACACACTAATTAACCAATGCAGAAATGCTGAGTTGCCCACTGGAGTCTCTCTCTGTGTGTGTGTGTGTGTGTGTCTGTGTGTGCGTGTGCGTGTCTTAACCCACTTGCCACACAAGTGTCCTGTTTAGAGATGATGCCTAATAAGGCCAGACTTAATGCACAGGTACTCCCCCCCTTTTTTTTGACAGCGTGCCTGTGGCTGCCTGTGGCTCAGGCAGATCAGCTGTTCTCTCCAAGTGTGTTTTATGTTATCATACAGACAAGCTACAAATGGAGTCTCTTGGGCGCTTGTTTGTTCAGAAAGCAGTAGAAGGTGACCACAGCTTTCAGCAGACTCCATAAACCTATGCCAACTTATATGGGTTTCCCGTTATTGTGGAAAATGTCACAAAGACTTGGTCATTAGAAACATTGTGGATATTGTTGACCTGAGATAGAGCAAATTTGAGTGATATGCTTTGTTGCTTCCATCCTATTATGCAATTTTCTCGTCACATAGTTAAATAGAATTTCACACTGGCAGCCGTGCATCATTATGGGGGATGCTAGTTGTGCTCTCTTTGGGAACCATAATTAGCGGGGCAGCTGCAGGATAAGAACATCATCTGCGTCACTTATTTCTAACGAGGCTCACCACGTCGTGGGCTTGTTGTGGACATGTTCCTTTGTCTGTAATACTGATTGCTCGTGTGTTTGAAGCAATTCTCGAACGGCTATTTACTGTGGAGAAACATGGTTTTTGTATGGATGACCGCAAAACCTGCAACTCCCGATATAGACATTGCAGCTGGACGAAAAGTGACAGAGGTGGAAACTGACAAAAGTTCGTCTGAATACATTTGGTTAGCATTGTCAGAAATCTCTCAGTGTAGCATAAATTCGAGCAATCATAGCGTAACTGCACATATCATGTAGCATCAGAAAGACATTTATCAATCTGCGACTAGAAAAAAGGGTAGAAGTAGAAATGTATAAATAAACTCTTCAAAGATATTCTCCATGCATGTCTGCTCCTTTAAGCGATTCCCTAAGCCATGGGTCACCAACTATATTTGTCAGAGGGCCATACTTTTACCGGGCAGTCACCTCGAGAGCCGGAGCCTCAAATGAAAATTAAATAAAAATCTAATTTTGATCTAATATTTCATGAAAAATCTAATATTATTTGATGTTGTATTTGATTGTTTATATTTTTTTCCATTTCATTATCAAAACTGAAGGCAATTTCAGCCTAGTTGCTTTGATAGTGTGAACCACATGACATTTTCTCCTTGATCCTCACAATTTTGGAATCCAGTCACGGATCTGATTGCACGGTTCAGCATGCCGGATTCGGCCAGAGAGCCGCCTGTTGATGATCGGTGCCCTAAACCACTGCTCCCGCAATGTGCATGGATGTTACTCGCGAGATGACAACATCACACCACAGCGTTGCAGTGAACACAGACATGAAAGATGGGAAACCAAACACTGCGTTCTTCTCCAAAGGTGAAAAACAGGTCACTCATTTGTGTCACGAGGGGTGACGGTCGTCATAGCGCATTATTATATGTCTGCATTTTGACACAGAAGCAAGAACATACAGTATACTGTATACAACAGCAACATGTCCTAGTAATGAAAGGCAGACAGTGATTGCAGCATAATGAGTTGTCAAAAGCTACGGCCCAAAACTAGGAGGCAGGGAAAGCAGAAGAAATCGCCCAGGCTTCAAAGTGGTTTTCCAAAGGAGAATAACGGAGCAGCACACGCGAAGCGTGTGTGCAGGTGTGCCCCAACCACACGCTTTGAAAAATGCAAGTGTGTAAACAAAGACCGGGTGAAGAAACTTGGTCATTATCTTGTTGATTTAACTGTTGCCACGGGTGAAAATACATTTGACACCCCAGATCTAGGAAGGTACGTACACACATTATTGACCCATTGATCAACAAATCTACTGAATTTAAAGCCCCACCAGCTCAAAGAATGTTATAGAATAAGTGTTGTAGATTGTTGAATTAAATAAAAGTAACTAAACTAAAAAATGCATCTTGAGGGGTAAATACAGGTTTGTGTGTACAGTACATCTGTCTGTCTGTCTGTCTGTCTGTCTGTCTGTCTGTCTGCCCATCAGTTATGTAATATGATATATAGTAATATACAGAATAGTATCTATTGCACTGTGAATGTTAGCTATTGGTCTTTGACTCATAGTCCAGGGCAGCAAAAAGAAACACTTATTTGGTCCTATCTGAGAGCTTATATCTACGAGCACAAATCCGGTGAATTGGTTTCCAGTCATTAGAGAAACCATGGCGAATTTTAGTCCCATGTCATGTTCTCCCTTAATGTACCAAATTTCAGGGGAACATTTTGCTCTGATCTGTCATGGTGTTCACAAATCTGCTGCCTAAGATTTCGTTGCCAGCATGACACAGAGCACAAGCCACTCCTGATGTTTACTTTTGACTACCACCGCTGATGTGGTCAGTGGAGGACATCTATATCAGCTGCACCTTTTATCCTAAAACTTAAATGTGAAACCGGAAAATAAACAATGGCACATATTCTCGATGTGCTGCCCCCATTCTCACTCAACCCACTGCGCCAAACGGAGAAAAACCACCTTGCTGCCTAGCAACTGAACAATATTATTTCCTCTCACCCTGATGATTAGGATGCTGTTGGATAAACTTTCAGATTAAGAGATCAAGAACATCGCTAAGTTGTCTCAGATCTCCAGCTTTGGTTTATGGGGCTTGCCTATGGGGCTTGCCTCATAATTTCTGTGTACAGACGCTGTGTTTTGGATCTGATAAACATAAACATCAGTGTAGTCAGTGACAAATTGCTCACTAATTTGTCAAATCGACGTAGAGCACTGCCAGTGAAGCTCGAAGAGGACCCACGTTCTTATTTTTGAGACTGAGAACAGATTGATGGGGGAGTCAAAGCAAAAAGTGTGGTGCCTTAACACTTGAGCTGAGCTACCCACCTTAGCCACAGCACAGCATGTGGCTCTGTACTCGTGCTCGGGTACTCACTCAGGTGTGTTGCAGAGCAGCAGCGCAGATGTTTACTTTCACCCTACAGCCTGGTGACATATTTATCGACTTGTTTCCAGTTCAAGTTTGCGCATGTGGGCAGCGTACCTTGTCACCTTGTCCATTCTCCCTCATTGTATTATTCCATTGTTAGGACATTTTTGACCAGCATACTTCCCATATCATCTCTCTTGCCCTGTCTCTGCTATGAAAAAATGGCACTATATTGTTTAAAGGAGATCAAATATTGGTTGCTTTCACTGATGTTGCTCCAAAAACAGTTAAATGTGGAAACATTTTTCACTCAGACCAACAAAAACTTAATCATCTGCTTCCAGTCTGAGCTACTTTTGTTTCATATTTTTACATTTACACCCACTCCCACTGGAGGCCTCAGCTGTAGAATTGTAGGTGCTGTTGTTTCAGCTATGATGGTTATTTCATGCGTTTGTTCAGAAACCATGCACGTCACTGTGTAATGTGATGTTGCCTATAATAAGGCTGACAACGTGTGTGTGGTTAGAAGTAATTTCTGAAAATGAGGGTCGTCAAAAAAAAAAAAAAAAGACAAAGTTGTGTTAAGTGCTGTTTGGGCCAACAATGTTGGCGTTGCATGAGTCCTGCACACACTCTTGCAGCTGCCCACACACTGTGACACGAACCACACATAATCAAGCTAATGATGCAGTGATGGCCAAGTCTTGATTAGTTAGGTAGGTAGGTAGGTGGGCAGGTACTCTATTGATCCAGGAAATTTAAAGCCCCCGCAGCTCAAAGAATGTCACAGAATAAGGGTAGTAGAGAGTTAAACAATAAACAAATAAACAAAGCCAGCTACTGCTAAACAATGGTAAGGAGACAGCCTAACACTATGCAGAGATCTCCTTAACACTTCCATATGAATGCTGTGTAATTAATTGTGAACCTGAAGGTTGAAGTGGTGACAAAGCCTCAGCAGAGTTCTGAGTAGAGTGGTTGTTTATGAAGTCAGATGAGAACAGAATCAAGAAAGAACTAACACACTGTTGTTACTATCATTGTACATTAAATGTGTGCATGTGTGTTTGCTTGTGGCACAGCCAACAGCATTGTTCACTCATTGTCCTTGAAGCCTCTATCACTCTCACTCCTTCCTCTCTCTCTCTCTCTCTGTCTCTCGCTGTCTCTCTGCCTCTCTCTCTATATATATATCTCCCACTCTCTACAGAACTAAGTGAGAGGCCCTTCACCCTAGAATGAATAAATGTAAAGATACACAGAATAGCCATCACACAGTAATTTACACCTTAGCCATTATGCTATGTCACCTCTTCCTCTATCCCTGTGTCCTCCCTCACTCTCCCCTTTCCTGGTCTCCATTAAAGTAAGCATGACCTCTCTGACTTGTACTGCGGTGGCAGATAACCAGCATCCCTCCCTCTGACGTTACCAGATGCAATAGAAGTTTGCCTCATAAAATCACTGCTGGCACTAAAACAACACTCTTGGGAACAAACAGGTACAACACACAGAACGATAGAAGACCCGCTGAAACTGGCAGTAGTAAAAGCAGACAGTCACAGCACGTAGGCGCTAACAGGATAAATGCCGGTTTAATGTTTACTTTGCAGCCAAGTTGCAGTGAAGTTCAAGGTTGCATTTACAGCGTCCAACTTGAGGCATGTTATTTTTTTATGACATTGTATTTCTCGATGTGCCTGGAGGGACGAAACCATCACATTTTTCCAGGATGGAATGGCCTCAACAGGTATCCAAGGCTGTGAGATCTGTGTGTGCGTGACTGAATCACATGTGCACCGAACACAATTCAAGTTGTATAGAAATATCAACACCAATGTGTTCATACTCAGTCTCAAATTACTTTTGCTCTGTCAGAGTGGTCAGCCGAATCTCGGACATCTTCTGCAATCCCCTCCATCAATTTGCTCCACTTGCCAACATTTTCTGTAAGTAACAATAAGTAACATAAACGCTGGAAAAGTCAGAATATGGATGAGGACTGAAATTCAAGCAACAGTTGCCACAGCTCAGCTTCTCTACCTCAAACATCCATTTGTAAGCCTTTTCCAATGCATTATGTGGCCTTTTGCCCAGCAGCAAGTTTGCTCCTCACTGCTCCCTAGAGCCGCTTTGGCGCCAACATTACCAGGAAGTCATATTGCCTCAGACGTATTTACCTGGACAAACTGTGGTGAAACATGCCACCCACATTCACTGTCTTTTCATCACTGCAGCAATTGACTATAGTAACAACAATCTTCCTCTTTGTCTGCTTCAATCATGTTGCTGTCCATCAATTCAACAACGGCCATGTCTGCCATTGTCCCCGTACTGCTGCTGTGTTGTTGTTCCTGTTCAGACTCATCAGACCAACAGACAACAGACCGTTGGACCAAAAGCCTGTCGTTAGTAAATATGTGAAGCAAATTATGTTCTCAAAGTTATGGAAAGGTCTCACAACTCTGTGGTTTCATTTGTGTCGTTGATGTTACTGTGAGAACTAAAGAAAAGGCTTGACCTTCGTTTGGCATGCCAGCACAGCTCAATTAAAAATCGTTTTCCTTCTGCTGTCCACTCAACCAGACACACTTGCAGCTCTGCACTTCCAGAGACAGGGGAGGGAAATGCTGCAAGACATTCATCCAGACCGCCGGAGTCTGCCTTTAAGGCTGTTATGCTGACGAGATTCTCCTCTCCCTAACAGCCTCCCTCCTACCGACTTGGAATAATTGTGAACGAGCAGTAGAGAGAGAGAAGAGGGGCCATCAATATTTCTTTGTGGAGAAGTTGGTGGAGGTGCAGCTGTTTGTCACGCCTTCTGCATTGCTCGTACCACTTTGTCCAAACACAACTCCAGGGAGGGAGTGTAAAGGTAAACGACACACTCCAGACACACTTTGCACTCTCTTCACAGACCTAGTCAGCCTGCTGCAGCCTCTGCTGTCGGATTGACAGAGGGAGATCCACATGAAACCTCCCTTACAAGTTAAATGGTATACAGGTCATGGTTTGTCAGTGTCCACGGCCTCCGCTGCAGAGACTAGAGAGACAGTGGGAGTCACCGTGGAACAGCTAAAAGGTCTGAGTTCAGGCAGATAAATAAAAAAGCTGGGTTATCGTGTTCCAGGTATTCCTTCTCACCATCGCAATAACTGCTCCCCCCGGCACCGCGCTCTTTGCTCTGGAGAGAAATTATTTTCCATGATTCTTGTCAAGGCATAGAGGGAGACTTAGGGAGAGAGAGATGGAGAGAGAGAGATAGAGAAAGAGAGGAAGAGACCCATTTGACCAAGAATGTCTGAAATTGAGTGCAGCTGCGACTTTTCACAAGAACTCATCCACTGTGGAACAAACAGAACAATGTAGGAAAATGCTGTTGTGCCACATCGAGTCCATTGAAGGTGACGTTTGACCTGTCCCAGCTGTGAAGGGAGACATATTACAGATGGAACGCTTTGCTTCATCACCGTCGTAGAACAAAACAGAGATGTATTGGTTTGGCTCCCATCAGATGTCTCAGTGACAGATCTTCTGGAGAGGACAGACTGGAATTGGACAGTAGATATATTAATCCAGCCCGGACTGGGAATGCAGTGGAGTTCCCAAGGTCTGCGCTGGATCAAAGGATTTCATCAAATTCACACGGAAGTACCTCCTCCTTCTTCTATCTACGGTACTGTATACCGTAGATAGAAGAAAATGGAGACATAGTCTGCTCATAAGATATGTGCTACCTCTAGAAATAACCAGACGATGCACACACACACACACACACACACACACACACACACACACACACACACACACACAATCGTCAGACACACTGGCAGCTAATCTCCCAGATGCATCTTCAGGCTGACAGCCATCACACATATGTGAGAGAGTTACTGTGTCACTACC
>OMPJ01046280.1:7333-28577 GCA_900312935.1 Carapus acus | reverse complement strand
CCCCCTGCTTTTGTCTGCACGTGACTCTCTTTCTGTGTGTCCGTCTGTCTTTGTGCAGTTTGTTGTCTCTCTTTCCCAATACCCGACACACCCACGCTAGCGGGTGTCCTGTTTGTCATTGATGAGCCTCGTGAAGACGGGACACAGAAAGCGGCAGCCATGTGTGTATGCCGGCAGCAAAGACGCAAATGTTTTTGGGTGTATGTTTCTGTCACCAGCGCAGTGGCATTTCAAAGTATCCTCTGTCCATCAAGACTTTGCTTTATATTCAGTCTGTTATTGTTCTTGCATCTACGCTGTGGACACAGCTGTTTGTTCCCCAGTAACAATGGGTCTGTCAGTTGGGGTTGGTTACCGAGACCTTTCCTTTCATTGTTTGGAGCTGATGCATACTGTTTGTCCTCCAAAGTTCTCAGTCATGCAGGTTATGATTGGTGAGGTTAAACTGCTACAATTGGTTTTGGATGGTTACCAAAGACAATTGCCCCCCTCATTTTTCAAACATTTCTACATTGCTATGAAGCAGTTGAAATTTTCGATTCAGTCTTCTCTGAGAAGACGTTAAAGCTCCTCACTCTCTCAAAAGCTACTCGCTTTCCTTTGAGTTCTATTTTGGTGCCCACAAGGGTTCTGTGAGGCTTGCTGATTGCTATGTGTCATACACGGAGATGTCATGTTACAGTGGGACCCGGGTTGATGCACAGCATGGGGTCCTTCACTTGCTCCTTCACTTTGAAAGATATGTGAAAGCAAACAAAAGATAATGACAAGAGACACAGAAGTGGAGAAATCAAAAAGAAACAATAGACTTTAAACCTGCATGTGATTCTGCATTGTTGACTGTGATCCTCACAGGAGGGGTTTTATTTTCTTTAAGAGTGTGCAATTCGAGTTTCCTTCAACCAACTCTTTGGCAAAAAATGACAAAACAACTAATGCTGGGACATTAATAAAACAAGCCACATTGTTGAAGACTCATTAAATTTTTGAAAGTAACGCTCGCGAAAGCTCCCAACATCCAACATATTGTGACACACAACATTCCATAAGAAATCACTTGAAACTCATCTGAAGACAAAACTGTATCAAAATACAGAGGGGAAGGCTTCCTTTCAGTCCTATCAGGTTATTCATTTTATCACTTCATTGGAAATACTGCATATTGTAAAGGTCTGTGCGAAATTTAGTGATGAAACATTTCAGAATTACAATTAATCAATTCAAGTGTTGCCTCTGAATCAATATTTAGAATGAATGAGCCACTTATCAGCCTAAAGTACATACTGTATTCATGAGTATTTCTTTCACAATTTTCATTCACAATGATATGACATTTATCCTCCAATCTCCCAGCATGACGATATCAGACACTCAAGTGAAGGACCCATAATGAGACAGATGAAGATGATAAAGACATGAATAGCGCTGGACAATTGGAGAGGACGTGTGGTAGAAACAGCATAGCTTGTCCCGAGATTGGCAACAAGCCACTTGGAAACATATCACTCTTCCAAACACATTACGTCTCTGTGTGTGTGTGTGTGTGGGTGGGGTGGGGGTCTGTGGGTTTATACATACATAGAAAATGATTATATCTAATTATGATAATGTGCTAATGACAGCTGCGATCAGTTCTGTGTGATTCCAAAAGTAATTCAGCTGAGAGGCTGCAGAATCAGTGTGTGCCAACATACACATTTATTGTCAAACAGACGTTTAACAGTAAAAAAAACATTATCAAAGGATAATGTGATGCCAGTGACGGGGCCACCAGAAGCATGGCGGTGCCCACTATTCAGCCCGTTTCATCACCATCAGTATTTTGGGGAAACCCATCCATTGGAATGGAATGGGTCCATCCTTTGGCCAACATCACTCTTCCCTCTTTTAACTGGTGAGTTCACCGTAGATGTTCTGCCAGAATTGGTTTGCAAAATGTGTTGCAACTCGAAGCGTCTGAGTCAGTAGTGTAGTACTATTGACTCATCTTCCTCAGAAATTGCCGGGGAGTGTAATTAAGTCATGGTTTTTCAAGCACATTTACTTAACATGCTGAAGCAGGCAATAGATGGATGAAAAGATACTCCTCAGTTTTTCCTCTTCACTTGCTCAGCCGCTGCTCAGTCACTGTTTACTGGTGATTTTCATCAGCATCATGAGTACATTTCACAAAGACAAGACATACATGCTACGATCATAATATTGTGCGTCTCGCCTCCTGGGTGAGAACTATCCGCCATAGTAGCCTCATCTCCCACTGAGAGGTTCTATTGAGTCAACCCCGATGGCCGCCTTCTCACGTACATGACCGCACAATTTCCAGAGGAAACACGGCTCCCTCTGCTCGACTTGACCTTGTCGAAAGCACTGGGAACATAAATCATGTGTACGAAGAAATGACGGCACCATAATTTCCCAGCATTAATAACAATGGACAATGTTTAACCAGATGATCACAGTTAACCCCAACTTGAGGCTGTCACGGGCATGTTATCGTTTGAATTGGAGCAGATTGGAGCCGTTTCCTGCAGATCCAGGAGAGCAGGTGGTCCAGAATCTGCTTCACTTAGGTTTTCGTTTTTGTATGTTTTTCTTAAGTTTGATAAATGATTTAACCTGTCTGCAATAATTGAAGTCTGCAGAGGTTACTCCCTGGACTCCAACAGTTACCACTGGACCAGTGGGAAAGATGCAGTATTTCTGAGGAATTAAACGTGAGCCCTAGTGTCAGCTGACCAGGGATCCTTTCGGGATGAGATCGACCAGGAACGGTTCCAATTAAAAGCCAGATTCATTCAGTTCTGGCCACCACTCTTGCTAGCCACATGATGCTTATCATTTCCATGCTGACTGTGTTTCATTAGTCAAGAAACCAAGAATCACATTCTTTCAAGATTCATTTCAAGATTACAAATCTGTTTTCCTGTTTCACATCACGATCTGAATCCGCTTACATGTGGACATTCGCTCCCTGAAACAAGGTGACACAGGAAGAGGAAATGCGTCGTAACGGACTATCTCATCTGATTCATCGACGGAGACAATTTTCATTTCAAAGATTAACGTCCTCGCCATGAGTCGCTCGACTTCGCAAGGGTAACTGCGGTGGTGCTACAAGCGATTTGTCAACCATGTTTCTGTCTGCGCATCATGTCTGCTGACTAAGCAGACAGAGCGTGACGCAGCTAGTAATTTGCATGCTCGCTGGCCTGTTGGTCACAGACAGACAGAGAGAGAAGAGAGCCCAAGTAGGCGAAAGGGCACGTTTGTGTCTGTGTGTGCGTGCGTTTGTGCGTGCGTGTTTATGTGATTGCATGTGTCGTAGAAATGTATTGCACAATCTGGAGCGCTGAAGTATTTATCAACTCCGTCTGTGATTCACTCTCAAAGTGAGGCTGCATCCAATGTAGACGCAGCTTTTTGCATCTATCATCACTCATTCATAACACGCGATCGTCACCAGAGCTGAGCAATCGCATTTCATGTTGACCTGCCGGACATAATCATCACTGTGCTTCGGTAGAAATCTCCTCACTCGGCAAAAATGCACAGAATTTCAACAAATCGGACTCGCTGGGGGACCTGCGTCTCTCTCTACTGACTGTTGGGATTTCATGTTTTTCCCCCACCTGAGGTTGCTTCAGCGGACTTTTAACACTGAGTGATATATAGCTCACAGGACGTACACACACATTGCTGCGTTCAAAGACAGCATGGCTGTTGGGAGCAGCAACAGACATGTTTTTGTCGTTAGGCAAAATCTAGAAACAAATCCGTTGGATGTCATTTCTGCTGATCTGTGCATTTTTGTCCCGTATAGTAATCTCCCTTATGTGGGAGATTTTTAGGAGGGCTCCTCTTGGCTAGAACTTTGATGCAATAAGGTTTTAAATATATCGTAGGTGTTTACCCTTTACTATATCACTGCGCCACGTGTGATTTTCCTGTCTGAGAGATGTTCCATGCTCAGCTCAACTGAGCCGGGTTGAGCAGCAGCCAACTTGGGTCAAAGGGTAAAAAGCAAGTCCTACAGTGCAACCATGGCTTAGAAGCACCAAGGTAAACCTGGATTGTCCCCCACACATTACAAACTATGAGGCCCGAGGCAAACACTCCAAATACGGGGTTTCAGGTTTCAGAATGCTCTAATGTTGGTCTCCTTGCTGGCGATCAGTCACCACAATCAGGTAACAAATCAGCAGCAACAGTACACATGACACCCAGTGACTCACACATTGTTTTAAGTGGCCCTTTGGGGGTAAGAAAATGTTTTTGCGCAACTTTCTGGAAGGTGATGGAGACGGTGGTGGCACCCGACGGTCGCCGTTGCTCCCTGGAAAACTATTTTGTATTACGAGCAAAGTGTTCCTCCAGAGTTGTTCAAATTTGTGTTACATTTGGGAAACGCTCCCGCCAAAGAAATCTTACTCTGTATCCGCCTCCATCTCTCAGCGCTGTTAATTGTCGTCTCGAACAGTTCCATTTTTTCCGGTTATGGAAAAGGCTTGTTTGTCCTGCAGAGATGCAGTCTCTGCATAAAGGTTACAAGAGGATATTTTACTGAGCCAGAGCGGGATATCAAAAAGGAAACCCTCTCTGTTGTATCTCGGTGGAATATGTGAAGATGTTGAAAAGTGTGGAACCAATGAGTAATACATCTATGGTTGAAACTTCAATTAAAGGCATACCTCACATCAGTCAATATGAGAAAGGGATTAAACGGGGACAGGATTGTCTGGAGTCTGTCAATCTCGAAGATTGCTCCATTTTTGGAAGTGTTTATTGGGTGAAATATACTTTTGCAGGTACATGCACATGTTTTTGTTTATGTGTGTGCCTTGGAGTGCTGCGAGAGCCCAGTATGCTCCAGCAGGTTATTCTCTATAAATCCTCCCGTGTGTACTCCTATACAGACTTTGTTCTCCTCTTGGCCTTTAACATTCCACTGCACAATCCCATAAATGCCACTACCTGAACTTTACGGTTATTACTGGCCCTCAATTTTCTGTGTATGTGATTAGTCTGTGTGTCTTATGATGATTTGCATCCAATGTGAGTCACACAAGAAGTTGTGCGTGTGCGCGTGTGTGTGGAGCAGTCTCGACTGATATTAAAGTGTACCAGTCAAACCTCCGTGTGGACTCACACCATCAAACCTTAATCTTAACTGCTGTTGATTTATCCGGGAGTTGTGGCTCACCTGCTGTGTGTTGCTATTCATGCGTTCAGCGTTTGCACAATTTGGAGCAAATGCAGCAAAAAGTGGTTCAGTAGATAATACTGTAGATTTTGCTTTGATTGGCCGATGACTAAGGTCATAAAATGTCCATATGTCTGTCTTGCAGTGGCCCATTTCCTACAATAATATAATTCACAACACAAAGGCATATTTAGTCACATTGTTGTGTGTTTTCTCACACTGCATTGATTTATTGTACAGTCAGTAGTAACAGTGATAGCCTAATGGGGCATGGAGCGAGACTAACAAACTAATGTGTAAATGAGTGTCTCAGGAGACTGCAGAGAGAACAAAGCAAGTGTTATTTTAGTTTGAATCATTTGAATTATTTAATCATTTGAAATATTTGTATTTGTATTACATTGTATCATATATGACCTTAACCATTTATAAGGCCTCAGAATATTAGGAAAATGTGAGGGAACAGAGACATACCATCATAGCACTGTAATATAATATGCTGCAAAGATTTCCTCCTTTCCAAGGTTATGTTTCAGTCAGAAATAACTATATCTGAATGCTATCCACCTCCTTGCATACTTTCTTCCTACATTCCATCATTGTGTTTTTCTGTCCAACACTCAGTCTGCTCAGTCCTTGTTTTTCTCCAGTTCTGTTTTCCACAGCTAATTAGTTCCAGTAAAACATCATTAGACATCATCATGGCACATCAGCTGTCTCGTAGGCGCCTTGATATCATTATGGTTAATTGTTGAATTTACGGCTTTCCTGTTGCTCCACTATGGGCTGATTCATTTTGGGACACAATCACCGATTATGCACGAGATGAAGATGTCAGACAAATCTGACCTGCCAGCTGAACAAAAGAGCCTTTGCTTAGTGTTGTGAATCATTTGAAGATGCTTGATCTGTGAGTCAAACTCTGAGGAAACACTGTGGGCTTGGCTTCTGCCTTGCATCGTTGTAGCGCCCGCAAGCTCTGGAACAATCTACCAGTTGAGACTCAGCAAAGACGGATTTCATGTTATTTTCGGGAAAAAGCCAAAAACACATCTATCCTTCTAAGCCTGTACCTAGTCTTTTGTCACTTTTTCTCAAAATTCACTCTGATGTTTCAGTGTTCCGTTTCCATGTACTTTTTGATATGTCCTTGCTTTCATTATTGTTGTTCTTGTTATTTCTTTCAGTACTATCAGTAGTAGTAGTAGCAGCAGCAGCAGCAGTGGTAGTAGTGTCGTTGTTGCCCCTGCTATTATTGTTTTTAGTAGTACTAGTAGTAGTAATAGTAGTGGTAGTAGTCTTACCATTGCTCTCATTTGCTCACTGTACTTATTTTCTTTATTTCTTGTGTTGTGCAGAATCAGAATTTGATCATCTCAACAATTCCCCACCACAAATTCTCACTGGTATGTCCCTGCTTGTCTGTCTGTGTGTCTCTCTGTCTCTGTCTCTGTCTCTGTCCCAGGGAATCACATGCTGTTACGCGTGCTGCCCTCCGTCTACCTAAAGCAGCCGGGCACCATCCACCATCACCTGGACAACCTGACTGCCATGATGTCCCAGCTGGAGTCCCCAGAGCAGCAACACCTGCTGAGACTCATTCAGATGGTTGCAGAACAACATCCCCTGGTAAGTGTGTGTCCTGGTTTGTGGAGGGTGTGAGCGCAGTAGTACAACCTTGCCTCACTTTAGATGCACCTCAGATACTAAAACCGTACTACTGACTGGGAAAATGTGCTGTTTTTGGAATGAAATGTGTTTTGAATGCGCAGTCATCAGCTAGACCTCCTCCATCTCTGCCTGATGGAATGCAGCTGAGTGCTCCTGATGTCGAACATAAGGGGGGTGTACCCCACGCCAGCACACACAGCACATGTCAGTAAACACACGCGTGTGCGCTCACGTGTTAGGGACTGAGGGGGCCAACACAGCCGTCGGCATCATTGCTCCACCACCACGTGTTGACTTTTTGGGGAATTGCTAAGAGTTCGATTCTCCCTATTGTCACAGTATTGCACATTTTCTTTTGTTTTTTGAATGCCTTGTTTGTGGGAACATTTGGTGTCAGTTGTCTTTATGTGGGGGTGTTTGATTCATGATATCATTATATCATGAGGATGCATCGCATGCCATTTCTATCGGAAGCAAAACGAAGGCGCCCAAAGAGTCAGAATGTCGGAATCGAACCAGCACCTTTCCCACTGGCTCTGTCTTTCCCTCTTGTCCTATGCAGATGCTTAGCCCTCAGGTGCCTTTGCTGGTTGGTTACCTGGGCGACCACACCCTCACTGAGGCCCTGATGGGCGCCCTAGTGGACGTTTCACAGGCCAGCCCTTCCTCACTCGTCAACTTCCTGCCCCAACTGAGGATTATGGCACAACAAAATCCAGCGCTCCTGAGTCACGTGATCAAAATCCACAGTGCTGTCGGCATCATCAGTGAGGTGCACACACACGCACACCTGTAGACACACACACACACACACACATGATAATGTTTACAATTTAATGAGGTGGCTCACCTCCTTTGAGGTTGATTGAAGGACAGTTAAAGAGAATTTTGGAGAATTTATGAGACGGGAAACATGGCCCATCTACATGCAAGATTAATCACCACCCCTCTCACACACACACACACACACACACACAGACACACACACATACACACACACGTAAGCACAGGAAATCACTATGGCAATGCTACTTTACTTCAATGCAATCTCAGCGTCGGAAAACATACTTAAAGTGTTCTGGTTTGTTCATTCAACCTTTCCTCCGCGAGCTCCCGGCCTCCTCAATCATCTTGTTAGAGAAGTTGCCAGCCCAACATCAATAGACTCACACACATTTAGCTGGAGACAAGTGTCCTGTCTTTCTTCATATTGGAACCATTTGGGAAATAACCCATTTTTTTCTGGGATGTGCCTCAGCCGAGGCCTCCTGGTGATGGCAGCGGAGAGCACCTCCTGAGGATCGGTGTTTGTGCTCTGGTGCACTCATACATCTGTCCTCACCCTCTCTCTGTCTTTATTCCTCTTGTTTCTATCTCTCATTTCATTTACCAGGAATATGACCAATAAAGAATCTGAAAGGATTTTGCTACTTTTAGCCGTCTAGCCATGACATCTCAAAACATTTTAAGGTTACCACATCAGTAAATAATACATAGAAAGTGAAAATGTTCCTCTAATGTTTATACATGACCTGACGACGTGACTTTCCATCTTAGAAATTATGGTTTTATATACAGAAATACTTGTTTAATATCACGGCTGATCCTGTCAGAGTAAAAGCCACAGTTTTATCATCAGAACATCTTGAAGAAACATGTTTTTTTCCCAAATCAAGATGAGATCTCTGTAAGCAATCTAATGTTAACACAACCTCTCCTCGAGCAACCTCGTCCTCCTTTTGAGAGGAATGATCAACATCAGCCTAAATCAAAGGCCTTGACCAATCCAAGCAAACTATATTGCTTAGAGGTGTGTTTGGACAGTCTGCTTTTTCAAACCTGGAACAGCTTAAGCTGCCTCATTACTGATTTGACAACTTTGGATCCTTTCCCACACAGACATCAATGCCGACCGTTGTGGTGTCCTGGAAAATACGTTACATAGATGTGACAGTGCATTTCTATTGTGTAACCATGGATTTCTGTGAGATGGTGGCAAGTTAATACTGGATTATGTGCATTGATTAGTTGAAGTTTTCTGAACGCCATTCCAGTAAAACAAATTGTCTGGCATTCACAATGTTAAAGCAGACATCACTTTTCACATTTTAACCCCTGTTAGATGGAAATTGACTTTCAAAGTCCCATTATTTCCTCTATGTATCCCAAATGTGTCGTAACTCAAAAAGGAAGCACATGAGCAGGTCACACACACATGCACCCACTTGCGTATACATACCAGGATTTCTATGGAGCCTGTCAGGGTTACAGCAGTTGGTGGTGTGCCAAGTTTGTTGCTCTATTTGTTCAGATGAGGTAGATCTGGTGATGTGATGTGCTGATAAAACGACAAAGTCGGGTGAAATTCCTGTCGAACAGATTCTAAACTCCACATCAAGATTGCGATTGCTCAACATCCAAACATAGGCACACAAACTTGTTGGCGCTACTGCTACAGGACTTGGCTCACTGAGATGTTGAGTTAATATGACAGAGCGATGGAAACAGATGGGTCAGATTGTGACTTGGTCAGTGGATGCATGTGTGTGTGTTTGTTGTGTGTGTGTGTGTCTTGGTGTTTGCACACTTTGTGACTCAGAAGGAACACATTTGTGTTCCTGGTCACATAATCGTCCGATCAGACCATTACTTCAGAGATGTCTTGTATTACTTTGTCACGGCTGTGTTGCAGAATTTCAAACTTCATGATTCATTTGGTCCAGCTTTTGGGATTTGTCTTGAGTTTGAAATATTGTATTGAAATTTGTCTGATTTGATAATGCATCAAAGCAAAATGTCGCTTCTTTTAAAGGCAGTTACACGCGTACGTTAATATCAGATGTAGTTTGGGATAACTTTATGAAATTTACCTGGCTTTCAACAGTGTAAAAGCTTTGGTCTCGCATGAGCAATGTAATCGATCCCTGTTTATGTGTGTTTGTGTGTGTGTGTGTGTGTTGTAATGCTTGGACGTATTGCAGTGACCCAACGGAGGGCTCAAATCACTGTGGCTGTAAAACAGTAATCTGACACAAACTCCCTCTTTCCATATTGTGTACACCGGCAATCTTTCACACAAACCTCACTGGCATGTTTGTCGCAATCTAACACACACTTCCAGTCATAGTTTGCGGTCTGGGTTTTCATTCTTTGGCAAATGTCGTCACCGACAGGAAGCCCCTGTGAAACACTGCAGAGTTATGCGCTGACTACAATTTTCTATCAGTTTTACAAGGTGTTGTTGCAATCTGTGTTCACTGCTTGACTGTTCGCCGCCCCTTCCTTCTGCCCATCGTCCCAGCTACACTTCATATCTTAACCCATGGCCTTGGGTGGCAATATCGGAGTAGGACAAGAAAAAAGAGAGAGGGTGGATGAAGAAATCTTGTAGTCTTCATCTTTAATTGATCTGATGCAACAACTCCTGTGTTGATTTTGTATTTGGTAACATCTGCAGCATTATGCAAAAACGCGAAATGTGCTGCAAGATAAAACCAGATCAAGCTGGTCTGGTCCAAGTCGCCCAGCATATCATGTGAAACTGCATTGATATTCATTTCATTTTATGTAGGCTCCAGTTCCTCCTTAATGCCACATAAATGCGTTTTTGTCATTCATCCCTGATATTTCATGTGGAGGACAATGGCTGAAAAGTGACATTTGACATCTTTGCGGTGTCAGATGTGGAGAGATTGACACAGTGTATGAGTGAGAACATGTTGAAAGTTATTACAGCATGCGTGCATGTGTGCACGCGTGCGTGTGTGTTCGGTGCAAGGACCAACAGGAGAGTGATGGGATTTGGGAAATGAAGAATTTCCATCACAGTTTATGTTTTCCAGGCAGACTGAAAACCCCTCGCACGTGTTGGTATTTATTATTGCTGGTCAAGGTTTAGCGGCAGAAGAAGTTCTGCTCTAAATCCCTCAAACAGGCTGGAAGTGTGAAGTAAATGTGTCCCTCGTTAGAGAATGTATGCTTTAGCCTCACACTGCCCCGTGCTCTGGTACGCCTAAATATTTACCAACACCATTGGTGACCATAAAGCAGGATTCCTCTCTGCTTACTGAAGCAGTAGAGTTACTGCGAACCTCAGAACATGACATACCCTGTAGACTGTCTTGTAAGGATGTTGCTGTTTCTTTCTCTTGTCCACGGCAAAGTACAAACGCCCCTATCTTTCTCTCTGTAGCGAATTAACCACGCTGAATTTCCAACCAAACAGTTTGTACTCGTCCTTTGGTCAGACTCCTGCCACGAATGTCTTTTTCCTTAATTTACGCAGACTCAAGCTCACAGCTCGTTGGCGTACCTGGTGTCCACTCTAGGCAGCATGGAGCACAGCTTTCACCACACCCTGCTGCTGGAGATCCGGGCTCTGACCGACCGCCACCCGATGCTGCTCGGTGGCTGCGGCAAGGACGTTTACCGGATGAGCAACTCCTTTGTCGCCATCGCGAGGCTGCTCAAGAGACGGCTGGACGAGAGCGCCACCAGGTGACGACAAAACAAGCTGTAGATAGATGTACGGAAAGTTTCATACGGTAACACAGGTTGCAGATGTTGGAGGCTTAGACTTAACTCGCAATCGCTCACATTTGGAGTTGGTCACTTTGAAACCAGTGGGTTGCTGGTCGTCAGCGAAAGACATTAAATTGACCTTCCCATGAGCCCTCAGTCCTCCAACAGAGAGTAGGAGGGACCCTCCAGTGAACCCTCCAATGAATGAACTTTCCATTGAACCTTCCAATGAATGAACCTTCCAATGAACCCTGAGCTGAAACCAGAAACTAAACGAAGTGGATTTAATCCCAGCCTCTTCCTGGAAACAAAGACCAATGCTAAGGTGTCTGGCATGTCGTTGAGAAAGACGCTGAGTCGACTAGTGACTAACCCGATTTTCAAATAATAAGGAGGCGTCAGGCGTAGAAGCGATTCCCCTCTGGGTTAAGTATTGTACATTTAAAAATCATACACACAGAAACGAATCCCACACCACACGCAGTCATACCAAACGACGCAAAGCAGCTCAGCAAAAGCATCAACCGCGAGATGGTGAATGTAGTAACTGGGGCGGCGTGGCTCCAGAGGGGATGCAGAGCAGCACAACAGACATTGTACGGTTCCCGGTCCCGAACTCCTCCCAGAGAGCTGGTCAAAGTTTTCTCGAGTGTGAGACGTGAGCCCATAACTGCTCCTGATGTGCAGATTGGTCACAGTTCTCCACCTGCCATCTGTCTGAGTGTGTGCACCAACGCACCGCCGTGATGTCATGGCAAGGCGCTCTGGATAAAAGCAATGGTTGCATCAGGTTCATTTTATTTCTAGCAGAGACGCACGCGTATGAAGGAATCACAGGTCCACGCGGGTATTTTAATATAGACCGGGCTTGGCGGTGTGGGCGGAACCACGTTGCAGGAGTAGTTGCAGTCGCACAATGTCATGCGTTGAACTGCAGTCATAGTTTAAGCTTGGCTGCTCGCAGACCATGTGGGATTGTCATCTGTCGAAATAAGTAAAACCATCTGTGCTGGTGTTTCAGGAGACGATAAAATTAGCATCACGCAGATGCGCAATCTAATCTCCGACCTGCTCGACGGAGTCGCTGAGGCGCCGCCACTGACGGTCTGTGGCAGAGGGCGGTGGTGTTGCCTCCACTCACTTTTTGTGAGGCATGCGCCTTTTTATCGCGCTCTGATTTCTGGCTCGCACCACAGGCAGACAGATTTAAAGTTTTTTTCTGAAAATGTCAGCGCCCATATATGGAACCCATGCATCAGCTCACATTTATGATGCCAGCTTTACTGTAACAATGTGATATTTATAGACCATTAAAAATAAAAGTCGATTTTTTTGCCAGGGAGCATGTACGTGCCAAAACAAATCCTCAGACCGCTGAGTTATTTATAATAAAAACTCATCAGGCAAAATGAGTGTGCGTCAGGGTATGAGTATCCATATGTGAGTAGCACTCAGTGCATATATTGTATATGGGCTTGCGTTTTTATCCGCCAATGTTCACCAGGTTTCAGATGGCAGCAGCAGTGGAATGACACCGGGAACATTTTGTGCAGCACTTTGTGGCCTCCAAAGCCTTTGCTTGAGGTCTTTTGGAAGAAGGATAGAGGGATCAAGCCACGCAGAGGCAGAGTGGTTTATTAGACGAGGGAGCAGGGGGCTGAGGCGGGATGATGTTGAGGGAAGGAGAAAAACAACGAGGAAGGCAGCTGCAAGTTCTCTGTCAGCAAACAAGTCGGATGTTTGATGAAGATATTAAAGCTCTCGGTGGAAAAGGAGAAGACAGAGAGCAGCACAGAGCAAAGGACAAAGGAAAGAGCCGATCCTTGGGAGAGCGGCGCAGAGGTTATTCTGAGCGAGGGAGAGCTGCAGAGGACGAGCTTGCCAGCGAAGAAGTAAATGAGCCCATAATGCATCTGCCTCGCAGGGTCTCTAATCTGATTTGGCTCCATCCACCCACCAGTCGTGTTCCAAAGCTGAAGCCTGGCGTGAGTGTGTGTGCGCCTCTGCTTTTCAGGCTGGGGGAGGAATGTCGGCGCTCTCCTCCTCCAGAGCCGCGAGGAGGAGGAAGAGGAGGGGGCGGCGAGCAGTGCGTGCGCGGGAGAAGTCGTGAAACGGAGGAGAAGACCAGCGAGGCGGAGGGAGAGAAGGAGGAAGAAGAGGCAGAGGAGGAGGCGGAGTCTCCAGGCCCCCAGCGACGCCACAGCCTGAGCCAGGCCGTCAGGGAGGAGCGGCACGAGATGAGATTCCACAGGTCAGAGAGTGTGTGCGACCACGGCCGTCCTGTCGGGACTCTTTTGGTTAAAAGGTACTAATATCCCGTATCCAATCTCCAGCCAATCAACATAAAAATTGTTGTGTGATGTAAACACAAACACACTTTTTGTGTGACTGGTGAAGAAGAGGGAAAGTTGCTCCATGTGGTCAGAGGATTGGCTGCTGAGCCTCAGAGGAGAAGCTGACTCATCAAAAATGGAATTCAAGTTGCCATAGTTGTGCTATAAATACATTTGCAAACACCCCTTAGTAATCAAATTCATATTATGTAACTCAACATCGCTGTGGTATTCAAAAATCTCACATGTTCTCGCAATCCTTGCCGTCAATCGCCAAGATTTATCGCTGCGGTTATCCTGAAATTGTGTTTTAAACTACTCTGACTGCCAAAACGAGCTCTGCTGAGCGAGAAATATGCAGTGGTTCGAGAGCAGCCTTCCACCTTCCAGCAGCTCCGCTGTCCGAGTTTGAATGTGGTTATTCCGTGCGTGTCCCAGGTCCAAGAGTCTGGCTGTGCACGTGATGTGCTCCATCAACTCAGACACAGCGGAGGACGAGGAAGTCTGTCCAGAGCGCTTCCTGTCAAGTCGACACGAGGAGACGGCACCTACGGCGAGGAGCCCGACCTCGGACCTCACCGCTCCTCCGTGCCAAGGCGCCAAAGAGGAGGAGGAGGAGGAGGAGAGGAGGGAAGATGAAGGATGAGGAGCAGACTGACCGACTCTTCGTTCATTTAAGAGACAACGTGGAGAAGATCCGGGAGTTCTGTGGGGAGATGGTGCAGCGGGTCCCCATCCCAGATCAGTGTGTCATCGAAGGTAATGAGCACCCTGTTAGTGGCCCGGCGTGCTCCAGAGACGCCATCAAAAAGGAATGTTGCCCCGATATCATCGGTGTTTGGTCAGCAAGATTCCTAACTTGCTGAGGGAGAGCAGAGCAGTGGATTGTGTCTCTCTCTTGCTCACTCTCTCTCCGTAAATCTCTGTAACACAAGTACGCCACACACAGAATTATCACACACGAGTGCCGTCATTTCTTTTGAGGTTTCCTTTCGGACCAATGGTGGAATATCCAGATAGTCAGAGTAACAAAGCACTCAGGGAAAAATCTTAAAAGCCTTGCAGCTGAGTTGTCAGTCGCCCTTTGCAATTGTGGTTTGACAAGCATGCTGTCCCCAGTTCATTTGCAACATTAATGCTAACGCCCCCTGTCAGACGTTGTCAGATCCCCACGCCAGAGGTCACGCCAAACCCGGGGGGTACTTTCTATCAAGCTCATATGTTAACCGGAGACTTTTCTTTAATTAATTTGGAATGGCGAAGCAGTCATCTAATTCTATCTCGGACGATCTAAGTGGAAACAGATGAGAGCAGATGCACACGTTTGTGCCGGCGAGTGTGCGATTGTGTTTCACAAATTGGACCTGTGCTCCATACATGTGTACACGAGGGCGTATCGATATACGTTTGCCGCGTTCATCGTTCAAGGGTCCTCTCACCTTTCAGGACAAGGGTCCTTTATCACATCTGTCAGAGGGGCTCCAGGCTAGAAAGGTCAAGGCAGAGGTCATGCTGTTACGTCGAGGTCGTAAAGATTTAATACCCCCGACTTCTCCAAAAACAATGTTCACACTTTGGAGTCATCGCTGCACATCTTGTGCAGTCGGTTTCCCTGTTTCCACGTCTTCCTTTGCTTCCCCCTTTATGCGCGTCATCATTTTGTTGCTTCTTTCTACACCTTTTATGTTCAGGATGATCTCATCCTCTCTCCAAAATATACGATGAGTTAAATTGCACCCATATCACAATAACATATGCTCAAAGGCATTACAGGGACATGATTTTTTTTTTTTTACTCCCTGAACCCCTCAACCTCCAGCTCACAGGCCTGACACACACTTAACAATAATACTGGGAATTCCCTCTGATAACTTACACACACACGCACACATGTACATTTATAAAAACTCACTGAAGCAAAGCAAAGCATTTTTGTGGATTTCTACGCACACATAAAGTCTCTCACGTAAATGTCCTCAGAGGAGCAGAATGAAGGACATGATGATGTTTTGACATTTTCAGATGTTTTTTTTCGTGGCAGCAGGCGAACTCTCCAGACAGCAATGACTGCAAACATGTGTGTGACACTTCTGTGCGTGCAGTTTAATAGAATTTGTCATTTACTGGTACATGATTTCGCAGTCACTCTGCTGGCGAGAGAAAATGCTGACATGGCCCTTATTTCCAAAAGACAATGCAAAAGAGTGTTTAATCACAGCCCAGACCTTTTATATCAACAGAGACAAATAGAGGCCACACTAATTATGGAGGCAGGCGAAAGGATGCCTCCAAACTAGCGAATGTGTGTCTGCACGAATAATGTGCTCACATACGTTAAGAGAAAGATTGATTCATTGTTTTAAAGCCACACCTTTATCTTTACATATGAGGTATGCCCCAATATCCCCTGAGATGTAGGAAAACTATCTATGTCAGAGGAAACCAAGAGGAGGTCGAGCTTGTAATCTCTACACACCGCATCATCTGCAGCCCCCTCAACGAGATGAACATTGCTGGAAAGATCGCGGGAAGAGGAGATATTTTCTGAGTGTTACGAGAAACACTGTTCAGCTTTGCCATGAATCACAGGTTACTCAATTTGAGAGAGCGAGCAAGAGAGAGAGAGCGAGAGAGAGAGAACGCTCTTGTATGTCTGTGGCGCATCTGCAAAGTATTAATTGTTTTTTTTCTCTGCACTCTGTTGTGTGTCTTTGTGGTGTGTGTGGGAATGCTTGTGTGTGTGTTTACTTGTGTGTGTGCTTGTGTGCGTGTGGTTTTTCTTTTTTAGATTCTAACCGCAGCTGCGTGGCCAAATTGTCGTTCTCCTGTCCGCTGAAGGGCCACTACTGTCTGTACGCAAAGTCCTGCTTCACATTAAGCAGTCGGCAGCCTCATCTGTGGATACATATCATGTTACTCCATCTACAGGTGCATCCACGTGGCCACAACCCCCCCACCCCGATGGTGGAGATAAGCTCGTTTAGGCGGTGCCCTACAGGAATTTACCGTTAGTATTGAAGTGGGATTTGGATGATGAATTCTTTCGGAGCAACTCAATAGAGCGCGTCAGTACCACATCATATCCTGGAAATAGTGTAGATGCGTAGTTTAAATGGCTGTCAGCTGCAAAAAGACGATAATGATCCATTATCTAGCTATTTGTTCCTATCCGACTGTAATGTGTGAATCTAAGTCGCTCATTTAATCCGGTGACTTTGGTTTAGCCAAACCTGCAAATTTGCCAGCAAGTTTCTCCATGGAAACAACTGTGTTGGTGAAAACATTCATAGTTTGCTCCTTTCATTCATCTTGATGTGTTGCTCAATCGTTAAATATGTAATGGAATCGTTGTGGGGCGGAGAGTGAGGAGTTTATAGTCAGGGGCGAGTTACATTTAATAATCTCCACATCTAAAGTCCGTACTCGTGCTCAGTGGGGTTTATAGGAGGAAACCCTAAAATACTGGGAAACCCTAAAAGTGATCAGAACAATGCAAATAACTTGGCGAACTCTGATGTGACGCCAGAATTAATAAGTGACGGGCGGCAACTGGGGATAAAGTCAGCGGGATGCAGGAATCAGCCTGTGAGGTCTGCGTTGACCGTTCACCCCGTCTGACCCTCTCCCTGTGTGTGTCTCACGCAGAGTAAGTCCAGCGTCCCCCTGTGCTACAGAGACCAGTGTGTCCAGAGGCTCGCGTCTCTCTGGGAGAAGACGCAGCTCAAAGGAACCCACAGCTTCCCCATGGCGATGACGCAGCACGTCATCCCAAACAGGAAGGTACGTCCCCTTTGTGTGTGTGTGTGTGTGTGTGTCTGGGCCCTGCGCATGTACAAATGCTCCTCAACCCCAGCAAAGACTGAGGTCATCGTCGGGCCCAAACCTCCCCAAACTTCCTTTGTTTACCTTTGTTATGAGGTAAACGAAAACTTTGCTCCACTCGGCCCCGATCGTCATCCTTCCCGTGTGCCGACGTGTTTGCGTTCGACGTATACACGCGTGTGTGGGATCTTCCTGTTTCGGGATGGTTGTTTTCACAAGCGTGCAGGCGCTGGTGACGTCCCTGGAGCTACCCGCCCAAAAGTGACGGGTTAAGTGGTCGCTGGGAAATAATTAGACCGGCAAAGAAAACACGGCTGTCATTCGTCTCTCTGCGGCCCGTATGGGTGTTGTGACGGTGGCGGGAGCAGATTTGTGACCACAGTTGCGGCCCCACCGAGGGGCCCACTGCTTGCCGGGCTGTGCACTTGCTGTCTCCGTCTTTTCCTGGCCGGCTCAACAACATAAATCACAGCACTTCGATGAGTAGCGAGGGAAAGGCCCTTGTCCAAGTTAGATGAAGAGCAGCATAGTTTCCAGGGAGCTGTTAGTGGCCCAGGACCTTGCTCAAGAACACATTGACGTCGGACCTATGAAGAAGAGCCTGGGACTGAACCAGCGACCTTCCACTTTTGAGCCGTGACATTGAGATTCATAGCTGATGAAGTACTTTAACAGAGTTGAAAGCAAGACAGGTGGAAGTTGTACCTTGATTGGAGGAATCATAATGCATAATGTCCAAACAGCCTTTTATCGCTTCTCATTTCATCCTTACGGTACATTTACTCTCCGACCTTTGTGCTTCTGTTGAGTTCTGATCAGGAACAAGCATCAACGTCAACTTTTCACATCATCTTTGTCTTCTTTTTTTCACAGGCCGCTCAGTGTTCCGCGTCAAATGTTTCGTTGTTCCATCGCTGGTTCTTAAGTCGCTTTTAGAGAGCGCAAGCAAACTTTTTTTCCTCTGTGTCTCAGGTCAGCTCGGTGACCCCATGTGGGAGCGGGCCAGCGGTCACAGCCAGCCGAGTGGTTGAGAAATGTCTCGTCATGCATGTGATCCTTTGCAGATGCTGAGACATTTAAATCCGCTCCGGCGTTCCCCGTTATTTATCTGCCACTGCGGACGTATTGTGCAGTAGGAGTTTGCGTAGTCTCGGACGAACAAGCCGGAGCCTCTTCCCGGCAATTTTTTTTTCCCATCACACGGAAACACTCCGTGATCACACGTCGTTCTCTCTGCAAGGGGTCCGATCTCAGTTTGGGGGTTGGGTGGTGGTGGGGCGCCTGTTTGCTGCGATGCAATAGTGGGAAATTCATTTCTATTGCCTAGGAAATAAATTTTTCACAACAACGCAGGGGAGCGTAACACTTGACAAAGGATTATTCATTTACAGTGGTGGAAGATTTACCATGTCTTAATTTCAACCAAAAGAACAAGACCGCAAATTGTGAAAGGAAGAAGAGGGGGTAGAGGAGGAGGAAGGCTGTCCTGACCTTTGCCTCCATCTGTACTCCCGAACATGTCCTCCTGGCTGTCACAGCGTCACCCTGAGACCTTCAGGCTCACGTAAGCCCCCGCTCCCGTCAGTCCCGGCCAATCAGAAACAGATGGATGGACCGGGCAGAGACACAGAGAAAGAAAAGGGGGGGCGGTGGAGCGAGAGAATCTATTACTTACATGAGACAGCGGAGGGTGCCAGCTCCGTCTGCACTGACAGGGTGAAATTTAGAGGGCGACTACTGGCTGTTACGAGGCCCGAGAGGTTTTGGAGAGATTTGGATACTGCCTCTGACGAGTCCGCTTCAAGTAGTTTTATTGCACGCGGGTGATAGAAAGCTGGTATGTGTGAGAGCGAAAAGAGAGAGAGAGCGCGTGCGAGAGAGAGAGAGAGAGAGAACTGTGGGGAGGCAAGGTGGAGGGGGAGAGGGGTGCGGCAGAGTTTTGAAACTTAAGGGGAGTTTCAAAATACAAACGGGTAAAAATAGTTTGAGGTGCGTGTGGAGGGCCGGAGGATCAACTGCGGTTGATGGTTCCCCGGAGGAAAGTCGAGAGGAAGGTGTGACGTCGCTGTTTTTGTCGTATCGGAGGTGAGAGAGATGATGGAGGGAAGAAAGGTGGAAACGATGGCTAGATGGTAAGGGCTTGGGTTGTTTATTCGAGAGGCTCGGGTTGTTTATTCGGTGGAGAAGTGGAGGGGGGAAGTGAAAGGCGAGCACGAGATATGCAGAGAGATAAGAAAACGGAGGATAGAGCGGGGAAGAGGGAGAGAGGGAAAAAGGTGGCGGAAGGGGACGTTGACTCTGCAACTTTGTTCCTGTGCCCAGTGTGTGTTTTGAAAGGGTTGGCAAGAGGAAGAAGGAGGGAGAGGGAAAGCCAAGACACGAAGGCCGAGATCAGACAAGGACATTTGGATTGGGACTGAGAGCACAAGGGAGGAAGAGGACGGAGCAGAAGGCCCGAACGGTGAAAAGCTCCAAGATGTTGCAACGGGGAATTTTACCACAAGGCGATAGTAAAGTCAGCCAAAGGGGGTGTGGCATGGAAACTGCTGAGCTCTGTCCTTTTTTGGGGGGCGAATCTCACCCCCTCGGTGAGGAGGGGGAGAAGAACCAGCGGCTAAGTGGGCAGTAATTGATGTGTAAAATGAAAAAATGGTGAGTAAAATGGCTTCACGCTAACGCAGCGGGCCGCAAATCTACCTCAGCATCACTCGCCCGCCGAAAGGTGATAAACGAAGGTTTTACTCCACTTCTGGAAACATTTGCTCTCTACCAAATCCACTGCCCAGTCCTGCATTATCAGTTTATATTTGTTTACCCCTCCAGTATATGAGTTGGACGTTCATTATTGTGTAAATAAAAGCCATGGCAAGCGTGTTCAGCAGGAGTTTCAGTGTTATTTTTATGGTACTTTTTAGCTCTACTCATGCTCGGTCCCACAGAAATCAACTTTCTGGCAACTATCTCTACTGTCTCCCTACCGTCCTATTCTCTTTACGGTCCTCTCCTCCTCATATCTGAGGATGAGATCTAAATGAGACCGAATATGGAAAGGATTTGTTTTGATTTAGTTAATTCATTTCATTTTATTTTATTTGAAATTATATTTTTTGCATACAAATTTTCATTGTCTTTCTTCTCTATCGTCTGTCCGTCGTCTAGTGTTGCAAATGAAAATTATTCACTCGCACTGTCAGATGTGTGTGTGTGTCTTGGCGGTTTTGTTTCTCACCTCAGCTCTGCACGATAACATTCCTGTATTTTCAGCCATGAAAATCAGCTGACAAACTTGATAAATCGCCATTTTTCAACTCCTAACGAGGTGCGGCTGAGCTCCACACGTGACCGCAGCCCCAATAAACAATAGATGTCAGAGAGCAACGACAACAAGGAGATTTGGAGCGAGCAGATGTGATGAACGTTTGTGTGTGTGTCTGTGTGTGAGAGAGTGTGTGTGTGTGCATTTGAGTGTGTGTGCTGAGCCCTGCATCTTGATCACATTACAATGGTGCCGCACCAACAGCGATAGCAGGAGGCGAGAGTGAGGTGAAGAGGGAGAGAGGGAGAGAGAGAGAGAGAGAGAGAGAGAGCTGAGGGGGGTGAGATGAGGATACGTCGCTCCCGCTCGGCCTCGCGTAATCTGGCCTTCGTTTCTGAGGCCTTCATGAATGCAATGTGGCACTGCTCTGCGTTGACTTTA